>APFE031505966.1:228937-248657 GCA_000404065.3 Pinus taeda
ATTGTACTCTGATATTGCTTAATAAGAAAACCCTCAGATAGCTGTGTCGGTTTTCCCGCATTGGGTTTTTCTGGGGACATTGGTCCAAAAATAATGGTTTCATATGGCGTGATTGTTTCTGTTTCCTTCAGTTGTTGATTTGTAATATGTTGAGCATGCACTAGTGTTTATTTTCTATATTTACATTGTAAATAACTTGTTAAGTAACATAACAAGTAGGTAGGAATAAATCAGATAAAGTGCATGGAGGGTTTCTAACTAAGTAGACTTAGAAACTCCAACATGGTATCAAAGCGTGATTGCAGATCATAGGAAGACTGAGGACATCAGTCGAGTGGAGCAATAGCAGCAGAAAACAGCTATCCCGAGGTGACAAAAGCTGTTTCTAGAAGAGGAACAACAAGGGAAGGGTGATGTAGTGCCTGCGTCATCAAGGGTGAGCTGGGAAGAGGCAACGCAGAGGCTAAGGAAGGCAAAGGGAACCTCACGCAGAGCCACACAAAAGCTGGGAGGGCCGACGCAGTTGGCTGAGAAGGCCGGGATTGCGTAGAGCCTAGGAGCTCACACCTTTAGGTTGCTGGGGTTTAGAAGGCTGTGGGAATATTTCAAAGTGGAGCTGGTGAGGTATTGTAGTTAGAACAATACCTGATAGAGCAAGGCCAAGAGGAGGGAGTTGCTATTGAGGGTTTCTAGCTGAGGAACCCGGATCAGTGGTGCGGTTGCACAAGATGATTATAGTAGGGGGCATCTCGATAACAACAGAAGGATTTCCAGGAGGGAAATCGGGAGTTAGAGGGGGTCTAGAAGAGAACTTCCAGACGGGAAGTAGAGACTCGGAGGAGTCGAACAAAGAACTTCCAGGAGGGAAGTAGAAGAGCATCATGGCACTACATGGAGTAAGAGACCAGGATAGACTAGAGAGAGCGTCGAACTTCGTAGTTTGGAAGGCTAGAATCTTATCCGTACTTGACAGAAATCGTGTCAAAAACTTTGCCTTAAAGGTTACAACTATCCCAGTCGACCCCAATGATAACGACAAATACGAGGAGGAAATGGTGAGGGCCAAGAGCATCATCCTTGATGGGGTCAAGGACCATGTAGTACCACACATTTTCGAGAAGGAAACGACATATCAGATGTGGGAGGCCCTCAAGAAATTGTACCATCATACTTTTGTGCAGAGAAGAATGTTACTTGAGCATTAGTTGAGGTCGTATCAGATGAAGAAGGGAGAACTGATCGACACCTTCCTCGGAGGACTGAACGAGATCCGAGATCAGTGGACTGCTATAGAAGCCATGCCGGATCAAGAGTTGATGGTGAGGACAACCCTAAATGTTGTCTCAGAAGACTGGGAGGTATTTTTCCAGAGTATACTAGGCATAGGGAAACTCCCACCTTGGGATGAGATGCGGGCGGCTCTTCGCCAGGAAGAGATCAGACGACAGTGAAAGATAGGTAGCAATGACAAGGGGATCGAAGTCAAGCAGGAGGAGGAAGATGTTGCCCTAACATATGAGGGAAAGCAGGAAAAGCGGAAGAAGAAAGATCTCTCCAAGATCAAGTGCTTCCACTGTGGGGAGCTGGGTCATTATGCGACCTAGTGTCCAAGGAAGAAGAGTAAGGGAGAGTCTTCTGAGACTAAGGCAATGCCAGAACGGGCAGAGAAGGAAGTTTTGCCAGACGATGTGATCCAGATTTAAACAGGAACGCGACAAATTACAGAGATAACCATAAACACAGAGATGCAGCAGAAATAATACTTCATTTCATTAATAATGTAAAATACTGAAATATGCTTACAAACAGAAATGGAAATAAACCAGCTAGGGCGATGGTAGCTTATCTCTGAGAAGAGATGTGGTGGTAATGCCTTTGAACTGTGTTACAATGAGGCTCGAAGGCCTATTTATTGTTGAGAAATAATGGAAAACCCTAAACATCCAAAAACCTAACCCTAGAAGATGAAACGCCAAACTGTGGATCCCGTTTTGGGTAAAATTGGTACATCAACTTTCCGGGGTCGTAACTTTGGCACTCGATCTCTGTTTAACGCGTACAATAGCTTGTTAGAAAGATCTATCCGAGAACTATAACTTTGGGAAGAGCAACATCGGTCCATGGACACTTGTTGCTCCCAGATTTCCCAAAAAGTGTTGTTTAGGGCCTCAAAATGGCTTCAGAAGTTCAGGACCCGAAAAACTGCTAAAAATAGTAAATTGTGCTACAAATAAGGAAAGTGAAAAACTGCCAGAGATAGCTGTGGGGGTCCAAGTGGGATAGGTGGGTGGCCACCAACATGCACCTGGATCATTCCTCCCCCCTTAGGAAGCAATGGTCCCCGTTGTGTTGAGTTCCTCCATCTGCTGAGCTTGGTCCCTGGTGAGCTGTTTTCCAATCTCTGATGTGTCTAGTAATGTTGGGAAGCATGGTCGAGGGCGTTCCACATTGAATACTCGGTGCAAGTGAAGGAATGGAGGAATGCTGTGCTCCAAAGCATTGTTTCCGACAGCCTTGGTAATGCTGTAAGGACCATGTCAGAGTGGTCTGAGCTTCTGATGGGCTCTTGTTAGGCGTTCTTTCTGCAGATGCAGCAGACTTTGTTGCCCACTTGAAACTTGTGTGGTACCCTTGTGGGTGAGGAGAAGTTGTTCCTGTGTTCTGTCATGACTGTATCCCTTTGCTGCTACTGCTGCATGGAGGAACCATTCGTGGGGGTCGTGGATGTGGCTACGATCTTCCCCTTACTTTGGGAGCGGACTAGACAGAAAATGAATTTCCTAGTCTGGGAGACGATCTTGCTGCATTTCTTAGCAGAGATCAAAGAGGTGGCGGTAGGTGGGGCTACCTCTGATATCCTGTATAATGAATTACCCAAAGTAATAATGACAGCGCGAGGCCTTGAGTCATACACAACATGTTGCCTCCACAAGTATCGCTGGCCAAATAGTACATCACAAACATCTAGAGGTGCAACAAGACACAATACCTCGTCTATGAAGGGCTTGATGCTGTAGGGAGGGCGGCGCTATTGGCGAACTCGGAGATCTCGTACTTGGTGAAGCCACCCGATACTGTACGGCTGCGGGTGTGGTGTAGTCGGTGGGCCCAACTGCTTCATGGCCTCTGCTGAAATGAGGTTCTTTTGGCTGCCACTATTGACAATGAATTGCAGCGGCGAACCCTTCACCCACATCTATGAGTGGAAAAGACGCTCCCCCTCCTTTGGATCTTCGGGCTCATTCTTCTGGATCTTGGCGGTGGAAACAATGGTGTTGGGCTCCGCATCAATGCTCTGCTTCCCTTTTCCATTCCCCTTGTCGGGTTCTGACTCAGGGTCGGAACATGCATTTGATTCTAAAGCTTTCAACTCGGCTACTAGCGACTGCTTGGTCCGACACTCACTTGTGTTATGAGTGAGGCTCTTATGGAACTCACACCACTTTCCCGTGTCCTTCTTCGACTTCGTGGTGTTGTTCTTTTCTTGTGGCTTCGACGGGTTGTCTTGGGTCACCCTACCCTGTCTTTGTCCTTTGGTCTTCGGATTCGCAGATCCAAAGTCTCGCTTCTTCTGTTTGAACTTTTGCTTGATTTTGACAGCGTATTGGTACGTTGTGTTGAGCGAGGAGATGTTCAAGAACTCCATCTCTTCCTGGATGTATTTGTGTAGGTAGCCGTGGTATTTGAGTACCAGATGCAGCTCTATATCTTTGATACCCAACTATGTGCAAAGGGTATGAAAAATGTTGGTGAACTCCGGCACATCTTGGTCCCTTCCCTGCTGCAGCGTGGTCCACTTTATGTATTTGTCCTCATAGCTTTTGACAGGGTAACACTGCTCCTTAATGGCATCCCAGAATGAATTCCAAGTGGGCGCGGCTGAGAACAGTGAGCCCGTACTTTCATCCTTCTACTCACAGTAGTTTCCCACCAGTGCTTGACGTGGGGGGGTTGATTTGAGAAGAGCGAAAATAATCTTTTCCCGATTGGAAAAATTCATGAACAGAAAAATACCCATCTAGCAGATTTAACCATTTATCTATAGCATCTGTGTCTATCTGACTCTCGAGATGGGGATTTCAAAATTAACTTGTACCTTAAAGGGTGTGGCGTTTCCAGAGTAGCTATTGGAAGCCGATGTGTTGCCTTTGGGTAGCCGCTGAAGGATCTGCAAAGTTGTCCATCATTGCGTTCCTTTGTCGCTCGAGGGCTTCTTCTAGCAAGATTTTGATAGGATCTCCTGCCCCCTGTCTTTCTTTTCATTTGCCATGGGAGGCTGTCGGGATTTTCGAGGCTGATCTTGTAAAGGTTCGACTAGTTCAAGCCCTAACTCCTTGTAGCCCGACCTCGTTGTGGACATGCAAAGAAAAATAGAGAAAAAACAGACTGCTCTGATACCACTAATCCGGATTTAAACAGGAACACAACAAATTACATATATAACCATAAACATAAAGATGCAGCGGAAATAATACATTCATTTCATTAATGTAAAATACTGAAATATGCTTACAAATAGAAACGGAAATAAACTAGCTAGGGCGATGGTAGCTTATCTCTGAGAAGAGATGTGGTGGCTATATGCCTCTGAACTGTGTTACAATGAGACTCGAAAGCCTATTTATTGTTGAGAAACAATGGAAAACCCTAAACATCCAAAAACCTAACCCTAGAAGAAGAAACGCCAAACTGTGGGCCCCATATTGGGTAAATTGGTACATCAACTTTTCGAGGTCGTAACTTTGGCACCCGATCTCCGTTTGACGCATACAATAGCTCGTTAGAAAGATCTATACAAGAACTGTAACTTTGGGAAGAGCAACATCAATCCATGGACCCATGTTGCTCCCAGGTTTCCCAAAAAACGTCGTTTAGGGCCTTAAAATGGCTCTGGAAGTTCAGGACCCGAAAAACTGCTAAAAATAGTAAATTGTGCAACAAATAAGGAAACTGAAAAACTGCTAGAGACAGTTGTGGGGGTCCAAGTGGGATAGGTGGGTGGCCACCAACATCCACCTGGATCACGATGACTGTGCGATGAGTGCACACACACCACTTGAGCGGAAGTGGGGAGACAACGAGCTGTAGTTAGGAAGACTAGAAGCGATGAGGGGCAAGATCCTTGAGGTACCCAACCTCTTGGATTAGACCTTGCTACGGGAGCTGCGAAGAGGAGTAACAGGACTGGCTGAGTCGGATAGAGATGGATGCGGATGAAGCGACAGAGAGAGCTATAGTGCAGGAGTCCCGAGACAGCACGAGGCTAGTAGGTTGCAGCAGTGCGAGAGGCACAAGAGTGTTGCACCAGTGCAGGATGGCGCAGAGAGGTGTGCAATGATGCGAGATGCAGGGAGTTGTTGCAGCAACGTAGAGGTCAAAGAAGGAGTACTTGTCAGCAGCAGAGGGAGATTCAACATCAGGAGGGTCTCTAGCCCAACAGAGAGGTCAGAGTGGGGAGATCAGTTACTTACTTCTCAATAACTAAGTTGCAGTGCAGCAGCGGGCAGCACAATGCAACATGATGAGAGGAGGTGCAGTGCGGATGCAGTGTTGGGAGAAAGGACAACAACAACACGAATGCAGAGGAGTTGTCGTACAGATGCAACAGTGGTAGTGGCAGAACCATGGGCAACAGTACAGGATACAACAGTGCAAAGGATGGTGGGAAGCAGGCCTAGCATCAGCACAGAGACTGATATCGGATGATCAGAGTGATACTCAGTGAGGAGTATTGCTAGAGCACAGTCCTCGCTAAGAGGGAGTGTTGATTTGGGGTAGCATCGGATGTGCTCTAGCCACGAAATTTGGTGGAGAGGTTGGGGCACATGAGATCTCCAATACTCAGACAGGGTTTAGGTAGATTCTAAACAGTTCAGGAGATATTAAAATAATTAATATTTTTAATGGAGTCCCTAAGTCTAAACTTAGGGAAAATAAAATATTAATGTGTGTTAATATGAAATTGTGTTAGAATGGTCCAAAAGACATGGATCAAGCCAGACCTAATCTTAGCCGTTGATTAGGGACTTAATCTCGGCCATTGATATGTCAACAGGAAAAGTATAAGAGGGGGCTTGAGGGTCACTTGGTAGATACACTAGATGATCTGTCATTCTATTCTCTAGAGCAGGGTTTGCTAAGAGAGATAGAATTAGTGATCAGGAGTTGTAGTTGAGGGACATTGAGTACAGAGAGATAGAGAGGCAGAGATAGTGCTAGGAGAGCAGCGCAGTAGCCGGAGAGAGCGACGTACATCCAGCTAGGGCTCATGCAGGGCCACACAGAGGTAGCAGGTCGTTGCGTAGAGCCTTAGAGAGGCCAAATTTGCTGATGCAGACCCATCCGAGGTAACGTAGGGCCAACATTGGGCAAAGAGGGGTTGACGCAGTCCAGAAAAGGCTGATGCTGGGGTTTCTGGGGCAGATTGGTGCTGAGGAGCTGCTGGAAGGATTATCCGGGGTTTCAGCTAGGTGATTTGTCTCAAGCTGAGAGGTATTACTGCCAAGAAAATTCTCTGTTTGGTAGGCCAATTTCGGCACCCAGATTGTGCTCTGATATTGCTTAATAAGAAAACCCTTAGATAGATGCACTGATTGGGTTTTTCTGGGGACATTGGTCCAAAAATAATGGTGTCATATGGCGTGATTGTTTCTGTTTCCTTTAGTTGTTGATCTGTAATATGTTGAGCATGCACTAGTGTTTATTTTCAATATTTACATTGTAAATAACTTGTTAAGTAACATAACAAGTAGGTAGGAATAAATAAGATGAAGTGGATGGAGGGTTTCTAATTAAGTAGACTTAGAAACTCCAACATTACTTAGAGCCCTAAGCAGTTAACCAAAGAAAATCATAAAAAGGCAAAAGGCATACGAAGAAGGGTGGCAAATATAAAGGCCAGGGTAACTCATGCACCACGATTACCCCCTCCTACACATTATTTACCCAAGTGTGGGCATCTGTTTTATTAGCTACCCTTGTACCATGGCATGTGATCTAGGTTGCCCCCTTTCATTCCCTACTCCATTCCATCATTTTGCCACATGCCACCACCATTTGAAGGATGTACCATGGACATACCACCCCCTTTAGAGGTAGAAACGACCTAATAGGATTCCTGGTTAACCCTATTTGGAGTTGGGTGACATTAGCACATGCCAAAGCCCACTTTGGAAGGGAATGCCATTATGAAGTGCTCACTTGTTATCCATGGTTTATAAACTCTTTTACTTTATTTCTTTGATGACTTGGTGTGCTGAAAGGCACGGGGACGATTGAATATTATGCAGGATTGCAAGTGGTTTCCAGTTGAGTTTGGTCTCCCTATATGGGGTCCTGACCCTACAGGGCTACATTGGCACATGCAGGGTGTGTGTAGAGAGCCATGGGCCTCCAAAGTAGCAGACAACACTCCATGCATTGCCATAACCATTCAAAGATTGCTCATGGTTCACTTGTTGGACGAGGAAGATGCATTTGATCCATCATGCCCAATTGGCCCCAGAGTTGCACCATACACTTGGCAGATGATCCAGAATTTGTACAATGATGTGGCATCACCTACAACATCATCCTAGCCCTTGCAGGCGATCTACAGGCATCTTCGACGTGTTTGGAGACCAATGAGGACACTTGTGTTCCCCTACATGTCATTTGGAGCACCACCGATTATTATAAGGAGCCAACCCCTTATTCACTGCCTTGGGAGTTCAAATACACATTATGGCACATATGAACTCCATTAGGTCTCCTCCAAGGCCCAACAACATGCACTATTCATTATTTGACCTCTTTGAGAGGCTTATTCTTTTGTTTATGAGCTAGTTTGGTGGGCTTGTCACCAAACTTTAGTTATTTTGCACATTATTTTATTGTAGGGGCTAATGTAGGCCTAATTAGCTAAATCAAACTCATTAAAAGTGTATAAATACAAGTGTTGTGAATTCATTTTAGCATCATCATTTTGTGGACTTGTATCTCTTTAGAGAACTTTGCTATCCTTCGTGGTGGATGAAATTTTGGAGCATGGAATGAATTTTGATGTTTAGATCATTTTCTCGTCTTGGAGTTTCTTGTTTGACAAATTTTTAATGATTGGATATGCTCTAATACATGTATGTGCAATTTTAATGCTATTCTTTGCTCTATTTTTGTCACATACATTGTTGTTGGGATTTCGCTATTCTACGACTAATTTGCTGCATCTGTCATTGGGATGTTGTGGAAATTTTGTTTTTAGATAGTGATGCTTGATGTATGGGCCATGTATGATGAGTGAATGTTCCTAGGGATATTTCATGGTTGAAATTTATCTTGATAAACCATCTATTTTACAAAACGAAGTATAAAGTCTTTGAAGCTGCTCTCCTTTGCCCTAGTGCTAAGTGAAGCTGCCTCTAAGGCCTTGTTGACCAAGAAAATCAAATCCGAATTGATAATCGTTCTTGATTCCAATCTCCCCAAAGGATTAGGCACTGTTCTACCATAGGTGATCACCCTAAAACTTATTTTTCTTCACATTCTCCTCTTCTTTCTAGGTCTAGCCCCATAGGTCACCTAGGGCATCAAATATCTCACAATCTAGCCATCCAAATACTTTGAATTTTGGTTCACAATTGCGTTGGTGTGTCCTTAAGAAGCCCTCCAAATTTTATGCAATTTCGATGGTGGGATCTTGAGATATTGCAAGCCCTAGATGGAAGACCAATTCTTGCCTTTAGTTTCCCTTAGGCTATAAACCTCACTGGGATCGTTGCATTGCCTTTCATTTAAAATTCATTCCTTGA
Organism: Pinus taeda; assembly: GCA_000404065.3. NCBI lineage: Eukaryota > Viridiplantae > Streptophyta > Pinopsida > Pinales > Pinaceae > Pinus > Pinus taeda. Next base: position 237,724 of record APFE031505966.1, read on the forward strand.
TCCCTTTCCCCTCCGTAATTAGGTCAAGCATATCATTGGTTGCTAAACCCTATCCCCTTGACCTAACCTAGGTCCGCTTGGTCTCGTATGGTCCCATATCTTATCAAAGTCAACTCTTCAAAACCCACTTGGGAAACCAAGTTCCACAAGGATTTTAAGGTTTAGGAAGCTCCTTTACAAGTCACATTCCCTAAGCCAAGCCGTCAAATCCCTACTCCCCAATCCTAGAGAATCATGTACCTTGTTTAGGAAGTAAGCAAGTCCCACTCTTGAGTTGCTGCTAGGAAAGGGTTATCGAGATCACTTCACATCCATCTTAGTTGATATATCCTTCATAAGTGATTCTCTATATATCAGGTCTCCTCCCATCGTTGGAAGTCTGTAAAGAGTAGGAAGCTTTAGCTGTGGTGATAGTGGGCTTTAACTTCATTGTTGCTCTTGACCTAGCAAGTGCCCCTCTAGGATCCCCTGATAGTTTGAGCGGTAACAAGTACTAAGGACATGACAAAGCCATTGAACTGTGCTCATAGAAGTTGACATGCAAGATTGAACTTGCAGGATTGAGACTTGATTGGAAAGGAGCTTTAAAAATGGCAGTGTTTAAAGGACATCGAGGAGAAATGAAATAGCAAAGTTATGTTCCTACTAAGAGCCTTAAGTCAATAAAGTCTATGGATGGGATGCTTCAAATTTGAAGCGCACCTATCAACGAAAGAGGCTTGAATAACATTGAGCTAACTAGAAGAAGACTGTTGTTTGTGAGAATACATATGGGTTTCAATGATACATTATTTACTTTATAGGTTGTAAATGCTTGTTATGTGGCTCAAAAGCTTGGGTGTTAGTGTTAAACTGGGAAAAAGTTGCCTATTTCAATAAATATGAGGACCTTGCCAAACATTAAGAATTTAAATGCCATTTGAATTGCATATGGGCAGAAGGGATAAAGATGCATGTAAAAGACATACATTATTTGTATGTGGTTTTCTAAATAAGCGTTTGAAGATATAGAAGAGTTTACTAAAATTTTTCATTTAGCAATACAATGTGTAGCGATTCAAGCAAGTTCAACGTGTATGTTTGAGCCTTGCTATAACATTCCAAATCAAATCATTGAATAATTCATGATGCTAAGGGATGAAAGGATGGCCAATTCTTAAAAATCAAATGTAACTGGTCCATTCAAATGTGCTGTGTGAAAATGAAATGCGTGGCACTGTGCAGATAGACAAAAAACAAATAACTGACGTTGTCAAACAACGAATACTGCAGTAAAATCTGGGAATACTCTTTTGGCTAGTTGTTCAAAATGATATCTGTCGTATTGTCAATGATTTTGGTCTTAATTGGAATTGGCTATCTTCCCCATATTGAATGTATATTTCACTTTGTTCGATATATTCCACATCAAATTGATGTCTATTACTTTAAGCATGTGTACATTGTGGTTTTAAAGGATCAGAAGGGAACCTTACACTCCTGTTCAAAGTAGTGGCAGGGGCTTTTCTTGCATTTAGTTGATAAAATTGGATAAACTAAACCTGAATGTCATGCTGAGAAGTTCAACTTTGGTGAAGTGCACAACCAACACAGGAAAGCATGATGCTTTCCAGAGGGTCAAATTCCCTAGAGTAGCAGTATAAAAGATTGAACCTTTACTAGTTTCAGTTTATCACAGATGAAATTGGAAAGATGTATCATATGAAGAAATTCAGTTCAAGTATGGTGAAAAATATGTTTACAAACCTTTCATAAGATTACAATTGGATTATAAAGATCAGTATGTAGGTTGGTGTGGATGTGCATGCAATTGTTGTTTGAATGTTTCTTATTTTCTGTTATTATTACAGCAGCTTGGTCTGTTTTCTATGTCAATTACCCAGTCAATGCATATCATCGAATCTGTTAAGTTTTGGATAGTGATTTCAAGGTATTGTTTTGAATATTCTTCAGTCAATATACTTGAGTAGTGGTGTACGGATCTGTCTGGTCATTGGTTTGTGGTGGTGTATGGATCTGTATAGTTACTAGTTAACCGGTGACTTTGTATGTGAATGGAAACAAAGTACCTTTCAGTGTGGAGATTGTTGTATCTTCTAAATTGTCGTGTATGTGGCATTTGCAGGTCTTACAACCATGGATTCAGAAAAGACGAGTGGCATATGTGAAGCAAAAACATATGGTTTCATCTATCATGAAAAACGTGCATTCAAAAGGATGGGGAAAGCTCCTCAGGGAAGATGGCCAACCTGATCAGGATGTCCTTAAAAGGTCATACTCAGAATTTTGTTTAGCCACCTCTATGCAAAACTTTAGGCATCTTCACATTGTAACAACCATGTTTGAATCTTGTTAAATGCAGTATATTCGGAAAACTTGACGATGACAATGATGGATATTTGACAAAATATGAATTACGTGGGCTTTTATATGGGCTTGAATTGCAAGCTCCAGATTCTTCAACAACTGATGCTATTAACAAAGTAATGGCAGACTTTGATTCCTCGAGAGATAACAAGCTTAGCCTAGATGAGTTCAAAGTTGGAATGAGTTCATGGCTTAGAATTGCAACCTCCACAGTTGATCATTCAAAATCGAATAACCACTCAAAGAAATTTATATCTGATTTTCAATCGGTATGGAATCCCTGATTTATTCTAGGAACATGCTTAAGGTTGTTATGATAAGCTTTTATTTATCCATTTGTATGTTTATGCTAATACTGCAGAAAACAAAGGAGGAACTTGAGGCTCTTCAGAATGAGAATGAGGAGGAAGTTTCTGAAGTTGATAAACCATACAAAGTTTATCTGAAGGCAGTAATGCTGATGCTGGGAGGTGCCATTTTAGCGGGCATATTTGCAGATCCCCTTGTAGATGCTGTTGACAATTTTTCTGATGCAACAAGCATCCCTTCATTCTTCATCTCATTCATAATAATGCCTTTGGCTACAAACTCCAGTGAGGGTGTTTCAGCAATTATTTTTGCAAGCCGAAAGAAAAGGCGCACTGCTTCTTTGACTTATTCTGAGGTTATTCCATCTAACTTCTGTATTTTTTGTTTATTTGAATCAAGGGCAGGGATCGGTTGTGTGTATTTCTGTGTGCATTAAATAGAAAGTGTATTTTTAATGTTTCTGTAATAGAGATTTTTTTTTTTTAAAATTCCAAGCAATGTTTACAAGTTTCTTGATGGATCACTCTTTTGATTTTTGTGTCATTGCTTGATGGATCACTCTCTTGACATATGGGTGCTTGCTATTTCATGTTATATTCTTAATGGACCATCTTTGTAATCTTGCATGATGGTGAGTCACTAGGAGGGGGTATTCTACATGGTCCTCTTATCGTGAATGTGTGCTGGGGACGTAATGTTTGATGGAGTGAGCGTTGTGTCATGTATTTTTCTGTAATGTACCTGTTACTGCTCAAACTAGAAGGGGTCCAAGGAGGGGATCCTATAGAGCAACCGCTAGGTTAAGGGGCAACAATGGAGCGATAGCCCACTGTCACCTTAGCTAAGGCTCCTTGTGCTTTACGGACTTTCACCGATGGGAGGAGACTCGATAGAAAGGGAATCACAATGATGAATAGATCAATGATTGGATAAGGAGTGATTCCTAAAGCCTATTCACAAGAGGGACTCAATTAAATAGCTTACTTGGTTGAGAAACGAGGTGATAGGATCACTATGAAGGCTAAGAGGACACTTGAGCCTAGGTTTAGAGGATATGCCTTGACAAGGGGCCTCCTAGGATTAAGGATTCTTATGGAGAATTGGATTCTATATAATCCTTGTGGAGTTTAAGTTATAAAGTTGTGGGATCATAGAGAACCCAAGTGGACCCAAACTAGGTCAAGGGTATGGAGTTGGTTGACCAAAGAGGGGCTTGACCAAATTAGGAAAGAGAATAGGATCAAAGGACAAATTTTCTTTTGAAATTTGGACGGAATGATCCAAATGAGGACACTAATCGAAATCAACTTGGGGAGAGAAATGATTCTCGAGCTAGGGCTTTCCATATCTCCAGATGCCATCGAAAAATTGTGTTGACATTTGGGGGACCCTTGAGAAGACCCTAGTGCAGTTGTGGACCAATTTTCAAGGTGTTGGGATGGCTACAAAATATTTCGCTTGATGCCCTGGGTGACCCTCTATGGTTAGGCTTATAATTTGGAAAAGTGAAGAAAATAGATGTAAATTTGATCACCAAAGAGATACGAGGATCAGTGCCTTATTGCTTGGGTTTAATGGTGTCAAGATACACATAGATCGAGAATTTTTTGTGCCCTAAGGAGCCCTAATTGACCTTTGCTAGCCTCTCCAAGTGAAACAACTAGGTCAATAGGGATTTATACTACAAATTTTCCAAAGAGATGAAGTTTCAAGGTCTTTCAACCTAAGAGGTGTCTCTAGGAACATTCACCCAATCCGTCAAAGAGAAACACATGCATTAAATCACCTATTCAAGGTCCTAGAAGAATTTCACATTACATTAACCATACAAGAATAATGATAACAATATACATGCACTTGACAAGTAAGATAACAAGAATAAGATCAAAAATTTGACTTACATGAGAGAGAGTATATCCATTCATCCACTTTGCATTAGAAAGAAGCTCAAAAGTCAATAGCGAAAATCCAAACATCATAGTGCAGCAAGAAACTCCAAAAAGTTTATCCCAGCAAAAAGTGCAAAAATATCTCAAGAGATACCAATCCAATCCAAGTGATGATTAGAGGTTAGAATGAGCCTCTCTCATATTTATACAAGTCTAAAGGGGATTCGATTCGCCTAATTGGCCTAATTTAGCCGCAAATAATAAAATAATACATAATAATGACACGACTTGGTGACAAGCCCACTAAGATAGCTCAATAATACAAAGATTAGCATCTCAAGAGGGAAAAATAATGAGTATGATGAGTCGTTGGGCCATTGAGGAGGCATAATGGAGCCCAAATGTGCCATGTTGAGCGAAAATGCTCCAAAAATAGTGGACAAGGGGTTGGCCTCGTGTTTTCCAAGCAAGTCACATGTGGTGTTGCCAAGTGGGTGTGGGGGCACAATGACATCCTCATGGGTCTCCAAGTCGATCAATAATGCTTGTAAAACATTTGTAAGGGCTAGGATGATGACATAAGCCCTCCCTTTGACCCTTGTAGTGAGACACATCCTCATTTGGACCCTAGAACATCTTCCAAGTGTGTGGTACATGTGTGGAGTTGGCTGAGCATGGTGGTCCAGGTTTATAATCCTCGTCCACAAGGTGGAACACGAACAATCCTTGAATGGGGCTGGGGATCCATGAAGTAGTCTATGCTATGGTGGAGGCCCATGGATCTCAATGCTATGGTGGAGACCCATGGCTCTCAATGCTCACCCTACAATTGCCAATGTGGCCCTCTGGAGGGTGTGGACCCCGTATAGGGAGACCAAACCCCAAAATGGAAACCCACTTGCAATCCTAAAAAAGGTCCAATGTGTCTCCTTGCCCTCCAATACAACAAATCATTAGAGTGATGAAGTAAAAGAGCTTACAAATCTTGGAATCAAGTGGCCAATTCATGGTGGCATGCCCTTCCATAGTGGGCTTTGACATGTACAGGTGTCTTCAAGCTCAATAAGGGGGTTAACCAAAGACCCTATTAGGTGGTTTCAATCTTTAAAGGGGGTGGAATGTCCATGGTACATCCATCAATGGGTAGGTGGCATGTGATATAGAGACGGGACTGAGTGGGGTCAGGGAAGGCACCAAGCCACATGTCATGGTAGGTAGCTATGATGAGGGAAGCCCACTCTTAGGTATATGAGTGTAGGAAGGAGAAAATCGTGGTGCATGAGTTACCTTGACCTTTGTTTTTCGACCCTTCATATGCCTTTTGCCTTTGATTGATTTTTCTTCCTAACTGCTCGGGGTTCCACGGGATGAGAGCATGATGTGTAGAATATGGCAGTAGATACTCCCTTTTAAGTGTTGGCATTATGATACAGGTGTTGTCCTTGATGGCAACTCACTCAGAGGTATGATACAGGTGTTGTCCTTGATGGCAACTCACTCAGATGACAGATCATAGTGCAACAGGTCAAGAGCAAAGAATTAATGATCAGAGAGAGGTATACGCAGGTTAACCTTGATAAAAGTGCGTATACATGCGGGTTAGTAGAACAAAAGTCGCGTATATGTACACACGCAAGTTTACAGAAGGAAAGGCGCGCACATGTCGAAAACTAAGTTTTGGTCCGTGGTATTTGGTCCATGGTATTTTGGTATTGGTCCATGGTATTTTGTCTGAAGTGTTGGCCCCAGGTATTGGGTCCAAGGTATTGGTTCTACGTGGTTTTGGACCATGGTATTAAGAGAGGCTTAAACCTATATAAGGAGAAGATCATTAGGCCAAGAAGGGCAAGTGTGCAAGGATTGAATATCTGATGAAGTGTGAGATCTAGTATGCTAGTTATGGGTTTGTGATGCTTTGCTTAGGATGCACCTATGCGGTTGATGATGGATGATGGATTGGGATCATAAGGCTAGGAATGTATTATCATTATGTGGTTTGATCATGGATAGACTAGATCTGAATTATTGACGCATGTTTTATTGTATGAATGTTATGATTTGGGTATGATTGATGTCTGGAATAGTTGCAAAGTTGTGAGTAAATATTTGCAGATCTGAACGCGGGTTGGCTTTGGTAAAGGTGCGTATGTACGCTAGTTTGGTTCATCATAGTAGCGTATACATTATGAGATATGATATTTAAAGTTGCAGTTGGATCTGGTTATTGTTGCAGAGTTCTGTTGTCTGTTTTGTGTTTTGGTGACTGTGTTTTGATGACAGGGTTTCAGTGATTAAGTTGTTGGGTGATTCAGAGTTAATGACTATATTGCAATGGTGATTGATTTTGTGCTACAATGTTGTTGATGGGTCCAGTATGAAAATTGGATGAAACGTGGGCTTCAGATTATGGTGTTGTGCTTCAGGAGTATCCATTATGAAAATTTATGAAACGTGGTCCCTGGAGGAAGAGAGAAGATCGTAGCCTTCTGTAGGCTAACGCCTACGTACTGGTAAACATATCGACTAGTACAGAAGCCAGGGGGTTGGAGCTCCCTTCCAGTAGCAGTTGGAAAATGAGTGAAGGTTGGAGCCTTTAGTAGGCTGGCGCTTACTTACTAGTAAATGGATCGGCTAGTAGAAGACCCAAGGGGGTTGTAGCTCCCTTCTAGGAGAAGCTGGAGAACGAGAGAAGGTTGTAGCCTTCTGTAGGTAGAAGCTTGTGTACTGGTATAAGAATTCACCAGTACATAAATATTGTAAAAAGAAGTTTCTTAGTAAAAGAAGATAGAGATGAATTGCAGCAGGTGGTTTTCACCCACATTGGGTTTCCCCCTTACATCATGGTGTTCATGTGTGCTTCTTATGTGTGATGATCTATTATGTTTTACTTCACCTGTTTACTGTTCATATGGTTAATGAAGTCTTGATGCATTGATTAAAGATCAACATTTAATGGGTTAACTGAATCATAAGTTTACTGGATTTATGCTAGTTGCTTTAGACACAGTTGCGTGTACATGGAGGTTCCCTTAACTGAAGTAGTGTATATGAATCTAAGTATGGAAATGAAAAAGTTATTGATTTGCTAACACTGATTCACCCCCCCCCACCCTCTCAGTATTATTTCCAACAATTGGTATCAGAGCGGGTCCTTTGGTAGAAGCTTGATTGCTTGAAGGAGATCTGTAGAACAATGGGAAAGAAAGCGCGTCATAAGAAAAAGACAACTCAAAGGAATAGGGACAGCTTGCCATTAGGTGGAAGCAAGCATTCAAATTTTGAATCACCTTAGATTGAAGATGAACATGCAAATGAAGCATAAGATAAAATCGTAGATAAACAAGATCTATTTAGCAAAAGGGAGAGTTCACTCAAAGAAGAAATTATCAGCTTAAAAGCTTAGCTGGAATGTGCCTTCAGAGTTCGTCAAATGCTGCAAGAGCTTAATGAAAAACAAGAAAAAGAGATTCTCAAACTAAGGCAACAAGTGGAAGAAGGAAGAAAGTCTGAAGAAATTTTGAAGAAGCAATGTCTGGAAAAGGAAGAACAACATCAGGTTGAGGTAAACATCTTGAAAGGTAAATTAGAAGACAAGAATAAATTATTACGATTTCAAGACAGTACTAAGACTTTGGATGATATTCTTAATAGTCAAAGGTCGCTTGCTGTCAAAACTGGTCTTGGTTTTTATGAATCTGTTGAAGGTAAATCTAGCTCACAAGGTGAGGCAAGGAACTCTAATGAGAATCTACAATGATCAACAAGGAGATGAGAGGACAACCCCATCAATAACCAAGGAAAGAAATTCCTCAAAGAAAATCTTTTGCTCCTAACTGTGGAAGTGATAGACGATTATTTCCTCTGATGAATAATGTTGAATGTTATGTATGTCATAATCTTGGACATGTCGCAACCAGATGCAGAAGTAGAATGGTTCAAGATCGTCACACAGAAAGATCATCACGTTCCAAGTACTTTAAGGGATATTGTTTTGCTTGCAATATGTTTGGTCACAAAGCTATTGACTATTTTAGGAGGAATATGAAACATGTAAGATGTTATGCATGTAACAAGCTTGGATATATAGCAAAGGAACGCAGGAGAAGATTTTGGGCACCATACCAAAAGGAGAAAACATCATCACAGTTGAGGATATGGAAGAAAAAGGAAGTACAACCAAAAAGATATGGCATAGCAGAGTACACAAACATGACAGACTCAGAGGAAGCTGAACATCAGTGTTCTAAATCTCATACACAGGTTTAATGAAGACAAGTCGCATATGTACGCGAGTTAGATGTCGCACAATCGTGTATATTACGTTCTAAAGAAAAGCAACAGTATAGAAGTCTGATATGGTTCAGTAATTGTTTGATGATGACATGACACAGGTTCAGGGGGAGCATATACTTCTAATAATGCATTGTTGGCATTATGGTTAGAAGTCTTTGGTGATGATGCTTATGTGGCTAAATGATACATCTTGCTGATTGGTCAAAAGAATGGTATTGCGCGTTACAGGGCTGGATGCTGATGCTTATGGTGCAAATCATATATGGTGTATGATAGTTGCTGATGACTATCATGGTCTTGATTAGATCACTGGTATTTGATTAGTAACCCCACTATGCATGGGATGGATGATGTAATGTTTTTTTATTTTTGAGTCATGTATAAATTTTTGGTATATTCCCACTTGGTTGGGTGGATGAGTCAAAAATGGTGTATCCCCACTTGGTTGGGAGATTGATGTATGTATGAGTCTTTAGGAAGGTCATTGGCAATGTATGCATAGATTCATGTTATGCTTTCGCAGACCTTGCATGTGCTTAGGGGGGGCATGGACGGATTGGTACTTCTTGGCATGTACAATGGGGGAGCTCAATCAGAGATTTCAGTAGGTACTGAGGGGGAGTATGGACAATAGAATGTATATCAAGGAAGATATCTTGGTTTGCCCTTTGCCCTTGATGTCAAAGGCAAAGAGTGACTTGATGTGGTTGTTGCCATCAAGTCCAAAGGGGGAGGTTGTTGGCATTATGATACAGATGTTGTCCTTGATGGCAATTCACTCAAAGGTATGATACAGGTGTTGTCCTTGATGGCAACTCACTCAGATGACAGATCATAGTGTAGTAGGTCAAGAGCAAAGAATTAATGATCAGAGAGGGGTATACGCAAGTTAACCTTGATGAAAGTGCGTATACACGCAGGTTAATAGAACAAAAGTCGCGTATACGTACACACGCAAGTTTACATAAGGAAAGGCATGTACATGTCGGAAACTAAGTTTTGGTCCGTGGTATTTGGTCGATGGTATTTTGGTATTGGTCCATGGTATTTGGTTCGAAGTGTTGACCCTAGGTATTGGGTCCAAGGTATTGGTTTTACGTGGTTTTGGACCATGGTATTGAGAGAGGCCTAAACCTATATAAGGAGAAGATCATTAGGCCAAGAAGGGCAAGTGTGCAAGGATTGAATACCTGATGAAGTGTGAGATCTAGTATGATGGTTATGGGTTTGTGATGCTTTGCTTAGGATGCACCTATGCGGATGATGATGGATGATGGATTGGGATCATAAGGCTTGGAATGTATTATCATTATGTGGTTTGATCATGGGTAGACTAGATCTGAATTATTGACGCATGTTTTATTGTATGAATGTTATGATCTGGGTATGATTGATGTCTGGAACAACTGCAAAGTTATGAGTAAATATTTGCAGATCTGTACGTGGGTTGGCTTTGGTAAAAGCGCGTATGTACGCCGGTTTGGTTCATCATAGTAGCGTATACATTATGATATATGATATTTAAAGTTGCAGTTGGATTTGGTATTGTTGCAGAGTTCTATTGTTTGTTCTATGTTCTGGTGACTGTGTTTTGATGACAGGGTTTCAGTGATTCAGTTGTTGGGTGATTCAGAGTTAATGATTGTATTGTAGTGGTGATTGATTTTGTGCTTCAATGTTGTTGATGGGTATAGTATGAAAATTGGATGAAACGTGGCCTTCAGATTATGGTGTTGTGCTTCAGGAGTATCCAGTATGAAAATTTATGAAACGTGGTCCCTGGAGGAAGAGAGAAGATCATAGCCTTCTGTAGGCTGACGCCTATGTACTGGTAAACATATCGGCTAGTACAAAAGCCAGGGGGTTGGAGCTCCCTTCCAGTAGCAGCTGGAAAATGAGTGAAGGTTGGAGTCTTCAGTAGGCCGACGCCTACGTACTAGTAAATGAATCGGCTAGTACAAGACCTAAGGAGGTTGTAGCTCCTGTTGTCGCGCAGATTGACACGACAACGCTCAGACCGGGGGCTGTCACTCCGATCCCCGATCCCTCCGTTTAAGCCTGTCTCCCGCGGCTAAG
>APFE031505966.1:251305-352754 GCA_000404065.3 Pinus taeda
TTTAAAATGGATCATCGAACTAAGACCTTGGAAACATCACCTAAGACCTAGGACTTAGGACTCATGAGGGGATTTAAAACATTTTTCGACCCTCAGGACACATTACATCATGACTTTAACCATTTACATCTTAAGGGGAAAAACCCCTTTAACATAGACCCTCACAAAACACCCAGGTCTGCGACATGACTATAATCTAGCAGATCAACACACTAGGATTCTCCTAAAAATCCAATGACGAAATGTATCCCGGCTTTGGGGTCAGGTTTGAAGGAAAACTCTGCCGATCCGTGGATCGGTGAGACGAAAAACCTCCCGGGACATAGATCATCATAGGAAAGTTAGGTCCACCTAGGCAATTTACAACACGACTCACATCTGCTAGGATTATTTACAATTAATACATGCAGACTGGGTTTACAATTAGATCGATCAAGATGCTATTGACTGCAGGACGACACGGACATGCTGATCAGGTGCTGCCCCTTTTTTGCGAAGAAAGAGAGGGTGTACTGCATGGGTAGTTGACTGGTAGAGGTCAACAGCTCCCTTCCAGGAGAATCTGGAGAACGAGAGAAGGTTGTAGCCTTCTGCAGGTAGAAGCTTGCGTACTGGTATAAGACTGCACCAGTACATAAATATTGTAAAAAGAAGTTTCTTATTAAAAGAAGAAAGAGACGAATTGCAGTAGGTGGTTTTCACCCACATTGGGTTTCCACCTTACATCATGGTGTTCATGTATGCTTTTTATGTGTGATGATTTGTTCTGTTTTACTTCACCTGTTTACTGTTCATATGGTTAATGAAGTCCTGATGCCTTGATTAAAGATCAACATTTAATGGGTTAACTGAATCATAAGTTTACTGGATATACGCTAGTTGCTTTAGACACAGTTGCGTGTACACGCAGGTTCCCTTAACTGAAGTAGCGTATATGAATCTAAGCATGGAAATGAAAATTTTATTGATTTGCTAATATTGATTCACCCCCCCCAGTATTATTTCCAACATTAAGGTGAGACAACTCATTGCCCACCAGGGTTGGGACAATCATGGGTTCCTTAATGTGGAGGGGGCTCATCTAGGGCCCATAGGAACCATGGTGATGGCCATAAATGAGGGGTAGAGTTCATGTTTGGCTTTTCCCACGTGCTAAATTTGTATGTCCCGACCATCTTTTGCATTTGGTGGTACATTTCCTGTTGTAAGTGGCCAAATTATGCTTGTTTCTTTCTTTTTAGTTGCATCAACCTCCAAGCATTTTTCTAGGGCCAACCCAAAGTGTGGACAAGTGGAGGGAGAGGCTAACCCTGTGTGGACCCAGTGGACACATGTGGAACCAGATGGAAAAAGTGATGAATGGGGTTAAAATGAGCGGAGGGGAGTGATGTATATGGTGTTGGGAAGCGGGACCACACAACCAAACTTGGGATTTCCCATGTAGTGACAGCCCTAAAGCTAATGACCAGTAAAAGAGATCCCACGGGACTAGGATACAAGGCTAAATACCTAATCGGGCAGAGGCAACAAGAGTACAACTATAGCCCACTCTTTCCGTGGAATACCCCCACCAATCCATGCCCAAAAGTGTCCATGATAAGTAAACAAAATTATTCAACTAAACCAATGAAAAGTCATACCTTTCTAGTTGGGAGGCCCACCTTCAAATATGCGATCATAACAGATTGGCAAGGGACCATAACGCTGGCTCGGGCGGCGGAGAAAATGGCACATCAAGCTATCTGGTGGCTGTAAGGGGCTGCCGGCTGAGGACAATCTTCGAGAAATTTTTTCTCCTAGGAATATCACCCACAAAGTGGTGGGTAATAGTACCAAGCAAAAATTCATGCAAATTTCTTCACAAGTTTTAAAACTTTTTCTTTGACACCTTTCTACAAACAGTTAATGTGCAAGCTTTGACACACACTGAAAGAACACCTTCATCTAATAATACTGCAAGAAACCATGCTTTCTTCAAACATTTCAAGAGCAAAATAAGAAGAATGATATTGATAGATTTCTGGGTCAAAAACAGAACTTTATTTGAGAATGATCTTCAATGATTACAATGCAGAACCTGAAACTTGCTCCAGCTGACACGAAGGCAATTAATTTCTTTAATCCACTGCTAGTACAAGGCCTGGAGATCATGCTTCAGCGATACTGGGTTAATTCAGCCTCGTGGACAATATAATTCAGCCACCAATAAAGTCTGCTTCAGCACTTGAGATTGACTGATATACCAATTGGAATGATAACAACCTTCAACCTGCTGCAAATAAGGAATCAGACCACTGGAAAGATGAATTCGTCCTTGGCAGAGATAAGGTCTGCACATAAAATAAACTCAGCCTCTGATAATAAGAATTCGGCCTCTTTAAAACTGATTTAGAATTCCTGAAAGATGCCAAAGATAATTTTGTTCTCCACCCAGAATAACAAGCTTCTGATTTGGATCCTTTTGCCGGAAAATTTGTATTTCTTCTCGAGGAGAAATCGGCCATCCAAGCAAAATGAATTTGGCCCTCTTTATTCAGCCTTCAGGTGGCCACATAAAATCATGAAATCAACCTCTCCTTCCAATCTTCAATGGACTGAGATAACTCTTCCAAGTTGAGCAAATAGCAGGGGAAATGCCCAACTCGGCCTGCAAAATCTACACAATTTCCTGGTGCAAATCGAGCCCTGAATGATTAATGAAACTCAACCCTGATAATTGTCAAATCAAACTCCAAAATTCGGCCCTCTTGAAAGACTAACTTGGCCCCTTAATAAATCAATGCCTTCAACTTCAAAATCCATGATCTCTTCAAGTAATTGACATCTGCTTCATATCTAAAAGGATCTGGGATTTCTCGACTATATGCTGGGTGGATGGCACAATAGAAAACCCACTTGGCCTTTGCAACAAAAGACAAATTCGACCCTCTACATTTCTGCCTCCCACACTTGCTAATTCAATCTGAAGATGGATAAATTCATCGCCTTTTTGTTCTGCTTCAGAATTGAAGGGATACTCAGCCCTCTTGAGAATAATAAGAATCCCGTACTCCAGCAAATGACAAATTATGCTGAAGAAAGCTTACAACCAAACTTGATTAGATCTTCACAATAAACTCTGGAAAAGAATCCAACTAGGGTGGCAATATTGTCCATCGAAATTGGAGAGATATTAGCTAGGGTGGCAATGAGATCCACCAAAACTAGTATGAGGATCTCTCTTGAAAACCTCAGCCTTAAACTTGTTTTAGCTTCTCTTCAATGGCAATGAGAAATCATGAGATCGAATGATGAGAAAATGAGCTCTACCCTTCTTTGATAATTTTTCATTTAGTTTTCTCCAAGCTTTTAGAACTGCCTTTTTAATATTATTTTATTGATGAAGCCACTTTTTCTTCTAAGTGACCTTTTACCCCCTTCTAATAAAAATAATTTTGCCCCTCTTATTAATTATAATTTACCAGTTTTATTTAATATATAATAATATCAAAATTCAAATTTCTTTGGTCTCCTTGATAATTTTTCCTTCTCGCTAGCCTAAAAGAGACAATTAGGCAAACAAAGATAATGGCTCCAAGTTTTAGAAATAGGGGACATTATAGTTCTCCCCACCCAAAATTGCTTGTCCTCAAGCTATTTGATTTGGGGATGCTGCAATATATGTTCTCACTTCCACGTAGCATCTTTTGAGGGTAAATTTTCCCACCGTATAAGATATTCTTTGATTATTCTGCTCCTCAGCCTTCTCTCCCTTGCTTGCAGAATCTGCTCAGGTCTCGGTACCAAATATTCCTCCTCATCCAAGGGAGGTAGCTCAGATGAAGTAACATTCTGCTGTCCAATTTCCTTCTTTAAGCAAGACACATGAAATACATTGTGTATCTTGCTTCCTTCTAGAAGCTCCAGCTCATAGGCCACTTCTCCTATTCTCCTGATAATCTGGTAAGGCACATAAAACTATGGCTTAAGCTTCTCTGCGCCCTTCTGCTTGAGGGAACACTGTCTGTACGATTGCAAGCATGAGTGTACTATGTCTCCAACCTTGAATCTCCTCTCTATTCGGTGTTGATCAACGTATAACTTTTGCTAGTTCTAAGTTGTGTAAAGGTTGTCCACAAGTGCCTTAAGGATATCCTAACACTCTTGGACCCAATCTCTAGCCATTAGGGCCCGACTATCATTGAACACCTTGTCTACAAAGGATAATGCATCATAGCTATACAAAGCTCTAAATGGTGACATCTCGATCAACACGTGGTATGGAGTGTTGTGGCAATACTCGCCCAAATGTAGCCACTTCACCCACACTCTCTGTTATCTTGATACATAATTCCTCAAGTACTTCTTGAGCCATTTATTTACTATCTCTATATGCCCATCTATTTGTGGGTGATATCTCGTACTAGGGGTGAGTTCTGTGCCCACCATCCAAAATAACTCCTACCAAAATCCTCCCATAATTCTGTTGTCCCTGTCACTAACAATAGTCTTGGGTAGACCATGTATCCTGAAGATCTCCTGGAAGAATAAGTCTGCGCCTGGGATGTCGAGCTCCTTAAGGGGTTTGTGAAGTTAGCGTACTTAGTCAATCAATGCACTACCACATATATGCAATCTTTGCCTTGCACTTAAGGCAGTCCCATGATGAATTCCGTAGAGATGCTCTCCCACTTTTGTTCTAGAACAAGAAGTGGCTGCAATAGGCCTGCTGGATGCATATGCTCCTCCTTATTCTTTTGAAAGAGGCTACATTCGCGAACATATCTCAAAACATCCTCCTTAAGGCCCTTCTAAGAGAACCTCTCCCTAATTACCCTGTAGGTCTTAAGGTAGCCTGGATGACCTGCAAGTGGAGAATCATCTATTGCATGTATCACTTTATCCTTCAACTGTGAGTCTAACACCAAGTAGATTTTGTACTTATAATAGATGATATCCTGAACTACCCTGTATCTGCTGTCTTGTATTTTTCCATCCAAGATTTCACATGCCATCTTGTTTTTGAAATACTCCACCAATAGCTGGGACTTCCAATCCAATGAAATGTCCATGAAAGAAAATGTTGCGGGTCTCCTTGTAAGTGCATCTACGACTATATTATTCTTCCCCTTGACATACTCTATCTCAAAATCATAAGCCCGAACTTTGCTCACCCATTTCTACTGTCGATCATTTAACTCCTTCTGATCTAAGAAAAATCTGAGGTTGTTTTGATCAATCTTGACTTTGAACTGATTGGCCACAAAATATGCCCTAAACTTGGCCATTGCATGCATGATGGCGAGCATCTCTTTGTCATATATTGAGTAGTGACACTCGTAGTCTTTAAGCTTTATGCTCTCGAAAGAAATAGGGTGGATGTTCCACATCAATATTGCTCCAATCCCTTCACTTGAAGCATCACACTCCAAAACAAACGACTAAGAAAAATCAGGCAAATCTAAAACAGGATAAGTACTCATTACCTCCTTAAGTCGCACAAAAGCCTTCTTTTCTGCATCTTGTCCAGATAAAGGCTTCTTTATTGGTCAAGTCTGTAAGTGGTGTTGTTAGTTGAGAAAACCCCCTTGACGATCACCCAAGAATCCTCTTTACATTGTCACATTCTTAGGAGTAGGCCAATCAATGATAGCTCAAATCTTCTCCTGGTACACTTGCACCGTTCTCCACCAATCACTAGGTCAAACAAAACTTGCACTTGGATAGCTTGTCATAAAATTGTTGTTCTTCCAATATCTTCAACACCTCTTCCAAGTGTTGTAAATGTTCTTCCCAAGTTCTGTGTCATCAAAGAAGACTAGCACATATTTGTGCATCTGTCTGTTGAACACATGGTTCATACAAGACTGGAAGGTAGCAGGTACGTTGGTCGCAACCCAAAAGGCATAACTAGAAACTCATAATGGCCATAGTGACATCTAAAAGCAGTTTTTGGAATATCTTGCTCCCTGAATCTAATTTGGTGGTAGCCTGAGCGAAGATCAATTTCGGAAAATTGTTTGGCCCCTTTTAATTCGTCCATCAATTCATCAATCCTAGGTATTGGTATCTATTTTTGATGGTTTTCTTATTCAATGCATTGTAACTGATACCAGAACCATTGATGAGGCAAATGGGCTAGAACTGGGGCAAATGTGGCTTAGTGCAAGCAATGCCTGAATAATCTTCTCAATCTCATCTTTATATGCGCTGGGGCGCTTGTATGGAGTAGTGATGACCGCCTAGACCCCTTCATCCAACATAATGATATATGCTCAAAGCTCCTATCAAGTGGCCTCCTTGACGTAATATCCCTAAACACCTTCTGATATTTCTGCAATAAAGATGCAATGTGTGCTGAATACTATTGATGTTAGTCTGCTGAATTCTTTTTCGACACTTTGCACTCCACTGCCCACTCAATGTCTCCATGTCGAAAGATTGCCTCCATCTTGTTTGATGTCATCGTCTTGGGGGGATAAGTGTGCATGCCTCCTAGCACCACCTGCTTGCCATCCTTCATAAACTCCATCTCCATTTGCTATTAGTCTGTGATATAACACCCAATAGAGATGATCCATTGAACTCCCAACACCACATTATTGTCATGAACATTTGTCACGAAAAATTCATCTGTGATAGTGTAGTTCCCTGTTGTCAAGCTCATCTTGGGGATTGTTGTTGCTCAAAATGTATAGGCACTGCAACAACGATTCAGGTTGGGGGATATCACCCTAATCCCCAACCTCCCTGTTTAAGTTGTCTCCTAGCAATAGGCTATGAGGGTAGATCCTATGGAAATAGAATGAAGAAGGACAAGTTGGGAACCAACTAGTCCAGGAGACATAGTTGAGTGGCCTAGCATTTGTTTAGATTTAGCAAGATATAAGGATTCGATTGGCTATATATATTTGAAACCGGTGCCTTATGTAGTCAACACTCTTGCTTTACAAATTTTAACATCAAGTACCGGATGGCCAACAGTTACTTCAATGCATAGCAATCCTATATGAAATGCAATTCCTAGGACTTATGTGAAATGCAGGATTCTTGGTTGATTTTACTTAATTGCCTAGTCTAAGTATGACCCTTAATCTCTATCTATACTGAGCCTAAACTCTATAGTAAGTGGTAGAAAGAAGTCAAGGTGAAGCACATGAGGGTGTGATTAACGATTCTTCTCTTTGAAATCTAACGTACCCGGACCCTCTGGCGCTGTAGAGACTGTGGCTTTGGCAACTGCAAGGTCGCCGTTTTAAATACTAGAAAGGCTAGACTTTTCAAGAGGCGCTGTAGAGACTGTGGCTTTGGCAACTGCAAGGTCGCCGTTTTAAATACTAGAAAGGCTAGACTTTTCAAGAGAAGATGAAAAGGTGTTTCTATGTTTCTCTCAACCAAGCTTATGCTTGAAGCCTTGAAGGTAAATTTTAATATGCACAACCATCTTAGGATGCAAATGCAATGTGAAGTTAGAAGATGGTTATTAGAGGAAGATTTCTATAGCCTTGAGGTACTTAGATTATGGTTTCTCTTGAGTTATTTTGCCAAGTACTTATTCAAGAAATTTCAATTATGCCAACTCGAAAAATGCCAACAAGATAAAATGGAACTCACTTAACTTGATGATTGAAAGATGCACAATTTGCCACAGATCCATAATCGAATGCTTATCCAATCTCAATGAAAAATGCCAATGACAATTGCTTCAAATTTCAAAATCAATTATCTAAAAGATGCCCAATATGCAATTGGATCTCAATCAATCAATTATCACCTTCAATGCTACTTAGTCTTAGAGAGATAGATCTTAACACAATTATTTTTCACAAATCAATGAAACAAGAATACTTTTGAGCAAATTAGAAAATTATATGCCCACAACTCCTTAAACTTATCTTCTCGACCAAGTATGTGAAACAAATGTACTTTAGGATGTGAGCTTGTGTGTGTGCAAATTCAGATCAATGAAAAATGCCAATGACAATTGCTTGAAATTTCAAAATCAATTATCTAAAAGATGCCCAATATGCAATTGGATCTCAATCAATCAATTATCACCTTCAATGCTACTTAGTCTTAGAGAGATAGATCGTAACGCAATTATTTTTCACAAATCAATGAAACAAGAATACTTTTGAGCAAATTAGAAAATTATATGCCCACAACTCCTTAAACTTATCTTCTTGACCAAGTATGTGAAACAAATTTACTTTAGGATGTGAGCTTGTGTGCGTGCAAATTCAGATCATAGAACTCAAAGAAAGATAAGCAACATCAATGCCAACAATAACTTTCAATCTCACTGATGATGCAAACAGTTCTCTTTCACCAATGACCTCAAAGTACTTCAAATTTCAGAGATTAAATTTAGGATAGCAGTAAGGTTTAGTGATAATAAGAGCAGCAAATAGACTTATGACAGCAAAGAATGCCTACTGCAAACAAATATATCAGCTCTCTGAAAACTTTTGTGATAAGGCTAATTAAGTAAATGCCCAAGTATGTTTAAGGATTCCTCTGTGTTAGGTGTGTTTAATGCCACTGTTATGCAAATTTATTTGACTGAAATAATGAGGTAGCAGTTAGAAGAAATGCACCAGGCAGCCCTAGGGCTTGAAGACTCTTTCCAGATCTGCAGATTAAGTCACCAACACTTCAAATCTGAACCAAAACCCTATAAAAATTCTGATTTCCTCCAAGGTCTAAGTCTCAATGAGACAAGCCCTTTAAGCTTGCTATCAAGGCAATATGAAAAAAAAGGTTTAAGCCTCAAAAGTTTCTGCAGGCAACAAGAGGCAGCAAATAGGGGGTTCGTTATGGCTCAAGATGCTGCTACAGGCAGCAGGAAAGGAAGATCGAGCAGTCATAGGGAAAGGATTATTGATTTTTGTAGCTTGGGAGGTGCTCCAAGCCTTGAGGATTTTGAGGGTTTGGAGGAAGGAGCTCCACAAATGGCCTTCTGTGCTTGAAACCCAAGCTTGGGGTTTTGCATAGATCGATGTTGGTGACAAAACAATGGAGAGATTTCAACATGTGATGGATGGGGGTGATAGTACCAATGTTTTAAAAAACGGCCGAATCGAATCCGAAACGGCCGAGTTGATCTGAGTCGCTGGGATTTTTTGTGACCCGGCAGAAAAAACGGAACGGGAGGCTGAGTCATTCAACCCGGCCGGTTCCGCAATAACTCGGCCAAGTCAATGAATGTGGCCTGTAACCCCAAAAAAAATGCGATTTTTCATATTTTTAAATTTTTTTTAACTGTTAGCTTTGTGTTGGGGACTCCAAGGTGTTTTCTAAATTAATTAAATGCTATTTGGGGTCCATTCCCCTCTCCTAGTATTGATATGCTATTCAAATTTCATGGTAATGTTTAACATTACTATGAAATGACTCAGGATGTTTGAGAGTGGTTCCGACCTCATTGGATTTCATATGGAGAAAGTAGAATTTTAGATTTCATTCAAAATCGAGCAGACTTATCAGTTTTTCAAGATTGGAGGATTGCAATGTTTCCATTGAATTTTGTCATGTATTAGGGTATGGAACTCATATTTAATCAAGAGCACCAATCCCTCTATGTACCTTGATGTTAGTGACATTGGTTGTCAAACTCCTTTGGGATTTGCTCTCAAACCATGATCTTCTGAAAATGTCGCTTCCGCTCCCGTTTTCGCTCTCGCTCCCCACTTTCACTCCCGCTCCCAAGTAACACTGAGCCAGATGATGTTGGCAACTCTAGCAGTAGCCAGTAGTACTGGTCATAGACTTTTGTTGTAGAGGCCATTTATAGCCTCTTTGGTTATGTGTTTTTGTTTTGATCTCTATATCATCATCGTGTATGTATTGGATAGTGCACTGGGTGCCATTTTGATATAATGGATATATTCATGAACCTACTTTGATCATATGTTGTCTTCTAGCTATATTCTAATGTTGTGTGTTTGGAAACATGAATGAAAATCTTTAAAATTATGTGTTTTTATAAAAAATAAATATTTAATGTATTTTTTACAACGATTGAGTCATTGAAATCGAGCCGGTCGAGTCGATACTGAGTTGGAGTTGGAGTCAGAGTCGACCCTCGACCGAGTCAGAGTTTTAAAACATTGGACAATACTCGTCGAGATGAATCCAACACATTGAAAATCATGTGATTCCGAGTCCTGGTTGAAAAGAAATGAATTTTTGAAATTAAGATGGGTAAATTTGTCTAGTTGGGCAAGTCGGTGTGAGGTTAAAGTAGTGCCCAAAGACAAATTCATTGGAGCCACTTGATGCCTATAAATATAGGTCAAGTGTGAGGCATTTAGACATATGCAAGAAGCATCTTTCATAGTCTACACATCAAAAAAGGCAACACAAGTGTGAAAAGCTTGAGTGTAGTACGCACAAGTGCAGGAACACGCAAGTGTAGGTATGCAAGAGTGTAGGGACACGCGTGTGCAAGAACACACAAGTGCAGGCAGCACGAGTGAGGGCTGAGCGTGTAGTAGACTGCACCAGGATGACGTAGAAGCTGAGCAGGGTTAGGTATGTATTGTATTGATGTGTTGAGGTTCAATTGATGCTAGTGGATGGTGTCCTAGGAGAGGACAATTTGGAAGTCTACTAGTAGCCAAGAGTAAGGGTTTCCTAGGTGGTTGGATGCCCTAACCAAGAGCAGATGCTACAACAACAATTGGTCACTCGTGGTCTGTTGGAGGGCAACGAGAGAGTGGGCCAAGTGTGGATAGTGGATTGGGAATTTATGGTCTGTTGGATGACAACGTGGTAGTGTCCAAGTTGGAGCCTGGTGTGCACCATCTTCATGGACTTAGGTAGTTGCTAGAGTGGCAGTTGTTGAGCTCATGGGTCCGATCAACCAGGAGAAGTTTGTGCAACCCTAGACTTGTGTGTGGAGAAGGACTTCTACAACAAATGATGGGCAGTCACCCTAGGCCATGTTCATTGTGGGAGATGGACATGTTGTAGTGATAGGTGGCAACCCTCCGTGACCCATGTTGGTCTTCATTGGAGAAACGCAAGAAGACCATAATGGGCTGAGGCCCCTAAGTAGCTGAGGAGTAACAGTGGGCAGATTGAGAGTTATTCACAAACCAAGTTGTGAACAACTCGACAAGAGTTTTGATGTGTTGTGACCTTGATGGATTAGGGTACAAGTAGTGAGGAGATTGGATAATCGAGGTTCAGTGGTTAGATGGACTTGGATCGTTGATAGAGGCAGTGCAGCAGACCGAGAGTTGAAGGACCGTACAGGTACAGGGTACGACCAAGAGGAGCTGAGAGAGCATGCGACAGCTAGATGGTCAGAGTATCTTATGTTGAAGAACCTAGGGAAAATGTAGTTAATGAGATTCTTCTTAGCATGATAACTATTTGTGAGGTATTTTAAGTTTTGCTTATTAGCACAATCTTCTCTTGATAACATTACTCTTGTGTATTTCTTACTTCATCAAACAGTTACCAAAATACAAGAGACAAAAACACAAGATGTTGGCTTTCTGCCAGGGCCAAAACCTCTCCCTCTTGGAGAAGAAAACCCGCACAAAATTCTTCTTATAGAGATTTCAATTGACGAATACCAAGACCATGACTCTTGACCTATCATGCCACTCCAAGACCAAGACAACAATCCTTTTCTTTGTCACTGCTGAGATAATCATCATTGCTGCTTCATCATTGATCCATCTTGATTGAGATCATTGTTGCACATTGAGATCATCTCTACCACCATTACTGTTGCACTACCATAGAGATCTTCATTACTGCTTTGTCCTCACCAAGATCTTCTCCACAACAAAGAGATCTAAGATATATAGTAGAGTTGCACTTAGATTCATCGAGACAGTGATATCCTCTATTAAGGTCTTGACTATAGTTATAGTGAGATCACTATTACATTTGTTATCACTGCTTCTGGACTAAGATAGAGTGTCACTTTAGGATTTTTCTCTTCACACATGCCAAGATAGTGAGGTTGCTTCACTGTGTTAGTAGGCCAAGACTGTGACCATTATTGAGACCTTCATTACTAAGATAATGACTGCTATCCTTGTACCAAGATTATGATTGTAGGTATGTTGAGATTTCCATCACTGAGGAGTATTAGACTGCAATTTTCCTCACTGTAATTGCCTACGAAATTCTAGACGCATCCGAGAACCTTCTTGAACCCATCCGAAGTTGTGCCATCCAAGTTCCTGCACCTCTTGTACCCATTCGAATTTTTACCCTGTGACAGACTCGTAAATCTTAGACAAGTCCGAGTTCTGTGTCATGGTTTTGCGGATACCCTAGCTGGGTATATATAGTGATTTCGTCCCATATTTAGGCGACCTATCAGTGTGAATAGATGTGTCTCTATTTGCAAGCCGACATGACTTTTATTTAGTTCATTTGCTGGTCAACTACATCCAGAGGATTGTGCTTATCTTGGAGGGTTGTTTTAGACATTTGGTTTGATCCATATACATTACACATAGGCTCAAGAAGAGCTCTTCACTTTTCTTATGACTCTTTGACTTTCTTAGACCTATGGAATGAGCAAGAAACTCATTCATATAATTTATAAAAATAATAATTGTTTTTCTTGACAAGTACAAAGATCAAAATTACATTGACAAATACCGAACCTAGTTACCCTTTTCTTCAACACTCCCTCTTAACTAGGGAGGTATTTACATTGGTACTTGGTTATTCTCAATCTGAAGAATTTCTCATAAGAAGAATCGGATTGGTAATCCCATCTGTATAGAATCATATCAATCAACATTGTCATAGTGCGAGGCCTTGATTAACAGCTCCATTTCTCCATGAGATCATGAGCTACAACACCGGCGAGACCAATGATTTATAGACACCTTTATCATTGTCTCTCAAGGTATATACCCACCTGGGTGTTCACTGAGTATGACCTTTTTGGACTATTCTTATCTTAGGTTCCCAACCCTCAAAGAATATCGGTCCTCTTGCCTACTCTTACCTTGGATGCCTTACACATCCTCAAAGAGTATCAGATGCCAAATGATTACCCAATCCTCCCATTCTTTCTTCCCAAGTGAAGACAAGAATGTTATCTCTATCATATGTCTAAATTTCTATTCGTGGCGTTCATCTAGACTTACGACTGCTAGTCCTGGTCTAGTGCATGGCACATGAAATGGAAAAACACAATTGTCACTCCCTCGTAATCAGGGGTGATCTAATTCAAACTCCCTCTTGATCAAGGACCTGTCAAAGCTCCCTCTTACGTAGGGACTCTTTTATACATCAACAACTTATTCTTCGTGGATTATTAAGCTGCTTGATCAACTTCAACCCTTAATGTCATGAAATTTAGTTGATCTTATTCCTTGTAGGGCAACAACCATCGTTCACTTTCCTTCTTATTTCGTCATGTCATTCTTTTCTTCATGGAAAGTGGCCTTCTTGGCATAAATCTGGAACTTTCTTCATATGGCTATTTCTTTTCTCTCCATGCTTCCTTCAAGGGTTTCCATCCATCACATGAATGCTGGTTGTACTTGTACTTACAAGTCTTGTTCTAGTAGCCCTACATGAACTCATCTAGATATTATTCAAGAAATCAAAACATCATATTAAATTAAATCATACCTTACGAGATGCTCTTCATCATGACATCTTCTTGTAGATATCAACATCCTACACACTTATTGACATATCTCCCAAAGATATCCATTGTCAAGGGTCTTCATCTTTTTCATACTTTCATCCAAGTCTTTATATCTTTCTAGGAGATTTCCTAGTCAAATCTTCTTGGATGTTGATTGCCTTCATCGTGGTTGCATATCTCACGATCTCTTCCTTCCTTCCTTACACATTCCATTTCTCAGAGATTTTAATTAGAGTTTCTTAGTCAACTACCTCATACTTCATATGAGGACATATTATGTTGATTTCATCTAGTGTGACTTGTTGATTTCCCGAGTCGCTCCCGCTTAGAAAGTGGATTGGGAGTGGGATCGGGGGGGGCGGGGGCGCTCCCCCGCAACCCTGCCACACCATAACCCTTAGTGGATTAGGTGTCCAACATTCTCCCCCCCTTAATCCGAAGGGGGACATATGATTCCAAGAATAGAGCTGAAATACAAAATGTGCTAAAATGCATGGCAACAAATCATTGAATGTGCTCTTTAAAATGGTGGTTTTTAAGGAAGACCACAAACCTAGTGAGGTGGGAGAACTTGAGGTCTCAATCGATGGTGGTTTTATGGATGACCACCAACTTTGGCATGCTTGATGCAGTTCTTGGAACAATTCCAAATTTTGGTAGAAGCTGAAGTCTTTTGCTAGTGGAAGTGCTGACTAATGTTTTGAATGGGAGACCATTGAAGTCTCAATCAGTGGATGGTTTAAGGAAGGCCACCAACAAAAAATCATGCTCATGGGACATGACTCTGTCTCTAGCTACAACTCTAAATCTAGGTATGGCTGACTCTGGCTCTAGGTTCAGGCATTCGGATAAGGCTTGCTTGATTTGGCTTCGAATCTAGTAACTGAATATTAATTCCTCCTATCAGATACAAGGTGAGAAGATGAAGAAATCTCTACTGCAAGATGTGTCAATACTCGAGAATGAAATCTGAAGTATGATCGAAATATCTTCTTGGTTGCTGAAGCCCATTGCCAAGAAGCCATCCATCTAAGGTGAATCTTCGTTTTGGCATGAGGCTTATTTTTGGAACATCTATTTGAATGATGTGTTTTTACCACAATGCTCACATGGGTGAAGATCAAAACAATGATCTTTCACATGGCCAACTCGATCACAATGTTGGCATCTGCAAATTTGTTGTGGCTGTGGAACAAAAGCACGACGTTGAACAAGTGAAGATGAATCATTTTGAAAAAACCCAACACTCTGAAACTGTATGGGTTTGGAATAGCCCGAATATTAAAAATCTGAAAGTTCTATGCATAAACTTAGATATTCTTTGTAGAAACTTGAAAGTTCTATGCAAAAAGTTGAATGTACGTTGCAAAAAGTTGAATGTACTTTGCAGAAAACTGAATGTTCTATGCTGTTACAATTACTTAGAATGCAGATTTATTCTTCAAAACTTTTTAGGTTAGCAATTGTAGATAGAACATAAACATAAGGGGATACAACCAAGCACAAATATGAGGCATTGAGATTTAGGTCCAATGACCAGGGAAAAACCCTTCAAAGGGAAAAACTCGATTGATTCTTCTTCTATTAGATTTCTTCAATTGTTTCGCAGAGTATAGAGAGAGAGAGAGAGAATAAGAATGAATAAATTCACCGATGTCTGATCAACTTGTAGCTGAAGTGGTCACACTCTTTGTTTGAAGATCTCCTCTTTCCCTTGATCAGATTTTGTTGTTCACACTTGTTCTAGCTTTCCCCTTGCTCTTGCTCTCACACTTCTCTTGCACACACTCAACACTTGTTCTCCTTCTTCACAATGAACATGCTACTCTCAACTCTCATTTTCTGTTGCTTAAATAGACGAGAAAGGAAATGAGTTACAAAAATAATTCATGCCTTGAGCCAACAATAGCAGAATTGAATTCCATGAGGGAGGAGTTACTAAAGAAGTGTAACTCATCCCAAGAATAGAGAGAGAGGTACACTTGTCTTGAGGAGTTACAATTTGAATTAGGGAGAAAAGAGTGTTACACTTAGACATGAGAGAATATTTAGTGAGGGTTACAAATCAAATTGAGCGAGGAAGTTACAAGTGCATTTAATGAGGAGTTACATTTTGCCATACATCGAATTAATGAGAGAGAGTTACATTCTCTTAAGTGTGGAGTTATTATTCTATTCCAAGAGAGAGGTTCGATTTGCCAGGTAAGAGATTCTCAATTTGATTGACTTATTCCATGAGACTATTGAGAATTCATTTTTATTAATCCATTAAAGGTGAATGACTTTAGAGTAACTTATAAATAATAGTATCATAATAATAATAATAATACCAGTAAGGATAAAATATTAATTATTGACTTGTATAATCATGATTGATTTGATTATAATGTGGATTTCATATGTCAAGATCATCCTTGATCATTTAGACATGACTTTCTATTTTTGTAAAGTCACTTCCAAATTGAGATGTGACTTACTATTTTTGGAAAGTCATATTAGAATTGTCAGAAATGAAATTTTATTATAGGTGGTTCAAACAGAATTGAAAGATATGATTTCTTCTAGGGGAAATTCATCCTTGAATTGCCAAATTTTAACACTCCCTCTCAGCTAGGGAGGAATTTCTTTCTGTGTCAAAGATCTTTGCTTCCTTTGATCTCTTTCATTCATCTTAGTTCAACTCTGTTTTGTAACATTTGTAACAATGAAGTTGCAATCTAAAGAACAATCATCCACTTGACACAAATTTGGGAAGGAAAAGATCATCACATGTCACATAGACAAGGATTACATTCAAACCAATTTTCATCTCAAAAGTGATAGAACACATGCATTACATAGACAAGACTCAAACAAGTCACACAAACAAGAATCAAACACAACCAAGTTTTTTTAAACGTCAAGTGGTTGAACAATTGCATCCTAGACAAGTATCACTACACCTATTGGCCAGATAGGTGGCTCTTCCCACGTCCCAGACTGTGGGTTGGATACATATTGAGGCCTACTCTTGTGGTACACACTACGCAAGAGGTCCCTCATCCTCGGGAGGTTTCTGGTATTATTCCCTAATCCTTGAGCTTTGATAGGGGGGAAAGGCAACTCAGTGTTCTCGATTTGTTGTGATCGCTTTTCAGGAGGGTCACGTCCATAAGTCCAAGTTGTTCTCTAAAAAACAAGAAATTTCCTTTTGGTAAAGACTTGGTAAGAATGTTAGCTATCTGATCATTAGTGGAGATGTGATGGAGCCTCACTGCTCCTCTCTACACCATATCTCAGATATAGTGATACTTGATCTCAGTATGCTTGGACTTGTCATGAAACACAAGATATTCAAGCAAGATGAATCCGATTCTTATTGTCACAATATATTACTGTTGTGTTTGGAACTTGCTCAAATAGTTCCCCAAAAAGCTTTCTTAGCCAAACCGCTTCATAGCTAACCATGCTAGCAACAATGTACTCAATGCAACAGACTTCAGCTTTCTGTTCATCCAAGAGATCATGGCAGATCCCAAGCTACAACAACACCTAGATGTTCTCTTTCTATCAACAAAGTTATCCATGAAGTCTGACATTTTTAGCAGTGTTTTTCAATCCTAGATTGATAGTTCCATGCAAGTATCTAAGTACGCGTTTTGTAGCAATCCAGTGGGCATGAAAGGGATCAATCATATGTTGGCTTAAAGTGTCTACAACAAACAATACGCCAAGCCTAGTGTTTAGCAAAAACATCAAAGCACCAATGAGCTGTCTATACTCTGTTGGATTTGCTAGATTAAGTCCTGTAGCTTTGCACATAATTTCTTAAAGTTCATTTCCATAGGAGTATGCATGGACTTACATTCTACCGTAGCAATTCTTTCAAGAAGCTTAACAACATATTTTCCTTGAGAAAGATAAATTTCAATATGTCTTTTCCAGCCTTCTAGACCCATAAAGTAATGCATCAAACCGAGGTCTTTCATTTCAAATTTAGAAGCTAACACGTTCTTACACTCGAGGATAAGAGGTTACCCTCCTATCAAGAATAAATCATCAACATACAATACCAAAATCAAAGGTATACCTTGGACAATCTTGAAGTAGAGGTTTAGGCCTGCACTACTTCTGGCGAAACCAAGCTTCATCGGGTAGTTATCAATGCGAGCATACCAAGCTCTTGGAGCTTGCTTCAACCCATATAAGGCTTTCTTCAGTCTACATACACGAGTTTCCGTATCATGCTCTTCAAAGCCTTGTGGTTCAACAAATACCTCTTCCTCGAGGAAGCCATGCAAGAAAGCAATTTTCACGTCCATTTGGTGAAGAGTCTGTAGTCGCACATAATGTTTAGGCACTGCGACAACAACCCAGATCAGGGGCTATCACATTGATCTCTAATCACTTCGTTTGAGTTGTCTCCCAATAGCAGACTAAGGGGGGTAGACCTCACGGAAATGGAAAGAGGAAAGTTTAGTTGGGAACCAACCAATCTGGGAGACACAACTAAGAAACCAATACTTGTTTAGATTACACAAGATTTTAAAGGATTCAATTTAATTTGAGGAAAATGATACCAGTGCCTTGTGGAGTCAACTGTCTTGCGAAGGAAATAAAGTCCAAGTATAGGATGGGAAATTGTTGCTGAATGATTCGATTGTCTTATATGTAGATGCAAACTTAAAGCTATGTGAAATGCAGGGACTTGGTTAATTTTAGTTAAATGAGGGCTTAAAATATGAATTATTATGAGTTATGTTGCGAGTGTTGTTTAACTTGAGGGTTAAAAAAATGATAATCGTAATGTGAAAACAAGTACCTATACCAACAATGTAAAATCTAAAATTTGCACAAGTAATCACTGAAATGTACAAGAAGACTCAAATGTAAAATGTTGGAAATAAAACACTTTAAATTCAGAAATCCACAATGTTCCATGGGGTCATGTCCCCCTACCTGGGGGTCGAGTTTCCTAGCTCCCTCATGCTCCGGGGACTTGGGGACGAGAGGGGGATGTTTCCCCAAGCTCCCAAAAAACAAGGTATGCGAGGAAACTTGAAAGGGGTCGTTTCCTCCATTTTTGGGGTCGTTTCCTAGGCGAAAGGGGTCTTAAGGGTCGTTTCCCTAGAAAAAATTCACAATCTTTTTTATGAAACAAAAGAATCGTATTTTAGGGTTTATGTTATGTGCATTTCCCATTTCATTTTATGTTTGCTCCTTCGTTGCTGCCATCGCCAAGCAACCTTTCCCGGTCTACGTTATGTGCATTTCACATTTCATTTTCTGTTTTCTCCTTCGTTGAATTGAACACTGCCCCCATCGCCAAGCAGCCTTTTGTCTTCTCCTTCGTTGAAAGGAACACTGTCGCTGATGTATCAGACATGAATTTGATATTATTCAGTATTCAATGTTCATAGTTGGAAGTGGAACATCAATATGGTTTAAAGTTTAAAGTTTAAAACTTTAAACATTTATAATTTTATAATTTATTTTCATTGTGTATTGTAAGTTAGTAGACTAGTAGTTACATTGTACAGTTACAAAGTTGTATGATGTATGATTATAATCTATATGATAATGATATCAATGATCATGGTTTTCATTTTAAATTTGTTTCAGTTATATAATTCATCAATTTATATTTTATATTTATAACTTTTTAAGACCTCGACATCTCCCCACGTTTCCTAAAAATTAGTGGGGAGATTTTGCATAGGTCGCTCCTGCCTATCCCTGCTCCCTCGCCTCCTCGTCCCGAAAACTTGGTGGAACAATTGAAATCCATTTGCTTGAAGTACTCAATCAAAAACCATTGGATGCATAAGTGAAACTAAGTTAATATTTCTTGAGTGAACATGTGAAAACAAATGTACTTCAGAAATAAAACTAAGTACTTGAACGCAGAGTACATCAATGAAATATTAGTCTAGTAGATTATCTACTCTTAAATCAAATGTTAATCCAACAATATATTCTAAAACAATAGCCTTGTAACCATGCAATATTCAGATTTTTCTATGTATAACAACATAAACTTTTAAATGACACACTGATAACTACAATTCAGAAAATTTCCGAGTTTATTATCTGTTGATGTTTTTTATCTAAAAACTCATAAATAAATTACTGAACAACAGTGAAACAATGTTCAGAAATTTGTCAATTAGCATGCAAATAGTTACTGAAGATATTTCTCTCTATTTATAGCAGTAGAAGATGTAAATTAAATTTGCAGCTATACTCCAGCTAATTTCAAATTTGTACCAGTATTAGCCTTGCTTCCAAAATGAAATGAGGAAATGTTAGAGGGTGTGCACCAGTGAACTCTTAGGGGCTTGAAGACACTTGAAGATATGCTGCTCGAATAACTGAAAATCCTCAACTCAAAATTTTTTTGTGAAAAACTTTTAAAAACTTGTTAAAATTTTTTAGGGAAATTATGGAGAAAATTTAGTGATGAAGGAGGGTGAAGAAGGGGACGCTGAAAGGGGAATGATGCAGGCCAAGAGTGAGATGAGGGGAGACTGAGAATGAAGCAAGGGAGGTCGAGAGGAGGTGAGGGAGGTTGAAGAGAAATGGAGGCTGTGAATGAGGGGAGGTCGTAAGGAGGTGGAGGGATAAGGAAAGAGGAGGCCGAAGTGAGGGCCCAGAGAAAGGGGAGATAAGGAGTGAGGGCTGAGAAAGAGGTTCGAGGAGCAGGCTGAGGGGGAGAAGAGGGAGGATGGAGGATGTTGTGGAGCAAGGGGGCTACGAGCAAGGAGGGAGGTCGAGAATGGAAAGGGGATGCTAAAAATGGAAGGGAAAGGAGTGAGGGATGAGAAAGAGGTCCGAGGAGCAGGCCGAGGGGGAGAAGAGGGAGGATGGGGGATGTTGTGGAGCAAGGAGGCTACGAGCAAGGAGGGAGGTAGAGAATGGAAAGGGGATGCTGAAAATGGAAGGGAGGCCAAGAAGGAGGTTGGAGATGGCCCATGTAGTGCCTCAAGGCCCTAAAGAATTTGCCCAAGATCTTCTTGTATTTTCTCTTTAACTTGCAAACAAAATGGGGATGCCCTCCGGGGCCTAGATTTGTCTCCAGAATCTAGAAAGTTTCCCTGCAATCTTTAAGTCTGTTCCTGCACAAACAAAAGATAGCAAACCCCAAAACATGTATATACAAAAATATGAAATACCCAAAACCCCAGTGAATTAGAAAATTAGTATTTACAAATCTACAATAAAATTCTATAGATCTAGCAAATTTTCAGATCAAAGCCATCTATTAGCCAAGTCTAAACAATTTTGCACAGTTTTGTAAATAAACTAGAAATTTTTAAAGAGGCACAAGCCCAAGAATAACCCTACAAATAAAATATTTTGTAAGATAACTTCATAAATTAAAAGCAGCGGGCTCTTTAGATTCTGTAAATTGAGAGTCAGTTGGTCTAGCCGAGGACTTCCCCAAATGTTCAAATCCTGGATGATAATTTCTGCACACTTAGATTTGATTGTTAGATTCATAAAGATTAAAAAATGATCATAAAATCATCAAGAAATAATGATACTTCCTCTACTTCTATCAATAAAAATGATATTTTAAAAACCTAGAAATTTGTGCAAGATCCCTATACACAGATCAGTCTTTAAAGGCTATTATCCAACAAATACAAATAAAAACGATAGAGTATTAAGAACAATATTGCCACGTAAGTCTGAAAGAGGAACATCACGGTCTGAAACCCCAAAGTTTTAGTGTTTTATTAACTAGGGAAAAGTTACGAGAGCTTTCTTAGAGCAAGTACACTATTCAGAAATCGGGATCCAAATCATGGAGAGAGACCTCTAATTTATAGATAAATACTCCAACGGCTAGTTGGCTTGATCCCCATCAAAGAAATCTCAATCGTTGATGAAGATCAAATGACCTTTTAATCATCAATGTTGAAATAAAGTAATTTTCTGAGGAAATTCGAATTTCACTTTTAATTTCCTTTTAATTAA
This sequence comes from Pinus taeda, assembly GCA_000404065.3. Classification (NCBI taxonomy): domain Eukaryota; kingdom Viridiplantae; phylum Streptophyta; class Pinopsida; order Pinales; family Pinaceae; genus Pinus; species Pinus taeda. Next base: position 272,880 of record APFE031505966.1, read on the forward strand.
CCCAAAAATGATTATTTTGAGTTGATTGCCTCAAGAATTTGACTTTGACTTAATTACTATGGCTCAAGGGTCCAAAATATCTTGAAATTTTCAATATTCCCTTGCCCCGGAATCTCAAAAAATTTAAAACTTTAAAACCCACGAATTTTAAATGTTAGAGAAATTATTTTTTCCTAGGACTTGAATTAATTAAATTTCCGCCTTTAGCATTTTAATTTATTTTAGCCAGAAAATTTAATTAATTGACTCATGAGGGGATTATTAATTTTTCCAACCGTTTAATACTTTAACATTAAAGCTAAAATTATTTTTTACATGAAATATTACATTTTTAATTCGTGAAGGGGGAACACCTGTTCGTTATAGACCCTCAATAATTACCCATTTTTGCGACACAAAATATGATCTAGTAGACTAAATGACTTGTAATAAAATAAACTAACCAAATAGTTAGAACTATTCCCTAATCACTTTTACAGAGACTCGATAAATAATACTAGGACTCCTTTATAATCCTGAGGACAAAATCCATTCTAGCTTTGGGGTGAGGCTAGAGGGAAAAACTTTGTCAATCATTCGTGTTTAGAAACACACATCAATTGGTGACACTAAACAACCTCCTAGGATAGAAATCATCATCAGAAAAGTAAATTTACTTAGGTTGTTACATACATTTGTCTTACTTGGATCATTTACATTACAAAATGTAGAATGGGTTTACAAAAATCTAGTGTACATATCGTTGATAATGATGAATCTGTGGATCATCTGAGTGCTCGAACATGATGGAAATCCATGCGCGAAAAAATGTACAGCTATAGGGTAGTTGACATGGAGTGGTCAACATCTGGCTTTACTTGGGGAGATGTTGCTTCATTGAAGGAATGTGAGAATCCAAAATCTACACCCAAAGAAAACACATAATGACATAAGTAGCGTCCTATCCAAATATAATCCAAAAATCATCATATAACATTAAGCACATAAAAATAGAAGCTCTTCATTTATTAACTATTCTACTAACATGAAAATATAAATTTAATCTAACTACAAAGTGAAGATGCTGAGATAATAGGATATAAGGTTAGAGATACAATACAAAGGATGCCTTGTGACATCAGATGTATTCAGTATAGTGCATATTGAGCTTTTTCTTGCTTTCAGGCAAATTTGTGGGTTGTTTTTCGGATGTGCCATGTCCAATCCTGCATATGGTATGACTTTGTTTTATCTGAAAATCGAGCTGCTCACGGCCATCAGATGCATCAAATCGCTTACTCATTCTTTTTCCTTTTTCGCTTCAGGCTTTTCTTTGTGGCAGGTTGTATCGCTGATGATGTGGAACATTCTGCTTGAGAACTTTTAGACAAAGTATTTAAGATATTTGTGACATATCTCTCTTCATTTTGCATCTATTCTGTGATAAATGATGAATCAATTTCACAAGTGTTATGAGTTATAACTTGATCCTTTTCAATTTCTTCTCTAATCATGTCATCCTCCTTCGTTAATGGGGCCAACCACTTTCTCAGGATATTCACAACAAGGCGGGACCTGCTTTAATGGCTTGGGAGAGTTATGATCTGTTGAAAGCTTCCTGATTTTCTGCCATCTATCATCTGGATCATACTGAAACTTCTGTACTTGTGATTTCCTTTCTTCCAACCTCTTATGTATGAAACTTATTTCTCTGACATGCCTTATTATTAATTTCGCTTGATTGAGCTCGGTTTTAACAAATCTGTCTTGCAAAGTGACATGATTGGCTTCCATAGTTTTCATTTCTGAGTGTGCTTTGCTTCCATTCCAATCATATGATTCTGAATAATGAACATCTGATTAGAATGATTAACTTCCATTATCTATAATCTGTTTTCATTGGTATCCATTTCTTCAATATTTATAACACATGGTGCTTGTTTTTTCTCTATGGCCAATAATCTATTTTGAATTGATATTTGACCAACTTCCATGTCCTTTATAATTTTATCATTCTTCGCTTTCATGCCCATGAAGCAATTTTGCACATAGTTTACCTCTTTCTTATGATTTGCTTGCATGGTAGCTAACTGTTTGTTGTGATCAAATTCCATGATGGCCATTTCTTCCTCATGTCTTTCTTCCATGGTAGTCATTTGATTGGAGTGATTGAGTTCCATGATCGTTATCTTTTCCTCTAAGGCTAATAACTTGTTTTCTATAGAATCAGTTTCCTTGGCATGATCAACTATTAATCTTGCTTGGTTAAGTTTGATATCTTTAATAAGTTAAGCCTGATTAACCTCTGTATTCTTGATTACTTGAGCTTGATTTAACTGTATGTCTTTAACCATCTGAATCAATTCCTTAACAAGATGCTTATCGTTGTCAACACTAATTTGACAACTTGTTTTTGCTTCTCCACTATCATAGATTTGTCTTCCAATAGTACAAGTGGATTCATCATGAGAATTGTCTTGAAACATTTTGTTGATAGTTGAGCTCTTTACAAGATCTCTTTCACTCTTTTGCATAGTACTAGGGGCACAAGGCGAGTCACCTTGTTTCATATATCTATCCTTAAAAGCATTGCTGATGTTTTATAAAGAAGCGAACGAATCCTCAGGACAATTATGAAACCAATCCATAGCATCACCTTCTAAGGAAAAGGCAAAGAGACGTATCTTGACATCTTCATGATTATATATATATAATATTTTAACTGAAACGGTTGTGTTTTATTGAATATTCTAGTTTGGGCAATGCCTAATCAACCAAATTACAGTTCATGGATTTTACATGAGCTCCTCTCCCGGTTAAGGGATGGTTGCCATTTTCAAAGCACCTGCCTTTATGCTGATCATTCCACTTTGTTGAGTGCATCCTATGTTTGCCAATCTGTCCGCTTCCTTGTTTAGGTCTTTGAGAATGTGAAATGTTTGCACTGAGGAGAAGTCCTTCAGGATTATGCTCACTCTTGAGAGCTGTTTGTTTAACACTGGATCCTTAAACCTTTTCTTGCTTATTAATGACTTTATCAGCAATTCTGAGTCCCCAAAAATAAGGATTTCTCTTTGATTTTCTTTTCTAGCTAATTAGGAGGCTTTTAAGAGACTAAGAACTTCAACCTGATTGTTGGTTTTCGTACCTACTCCCCAACTGAAATCTTCTTTTTCTCCGTTTGGATAGAAGATTACCCCTCCTGCTCCAGATGTGCCTGGATTTCCTTTTGAGGCACCGTCAAAGAAGATAGTGCACTTGCCCTGAGATTTCCACCACTGCTGAAAACTATCCTCGGATTCTCGAATCTGCCATCTTTCCTTGTGGGTTGGCCGAGTGATTGCTGAAGGTCTGGTGTTGTAAGAGAAGTCATCCAGCCATGCCCTTTCCTCTGCTTGAAGGGAGTTGTCATTTTTTATTGAAGAATGTTTCAAAGTTTCTAAAAGGAGTTTCTTTGCCTGTTCTGCCACTTTTTCTGCTGGTATTTCATTTTGGTTGAAGATGCTTTCATTCCGGGCTAGCCATAGCTTCCAGCATACATATTTTGGGGCAGAAATCCAAACCTTATACCATAGAGATTTGCCAGCGATATTGTGAGAATAACTAGCTTTCCAAGTGGAGAACATATCTGCAACTGTAATGTGAGTTGAGGGACTCACATTTAGTCCGGACAAAAAGATAGACCAAGCCTTCTTAGCGTATTCACAATTAATAAACATATGATCTGAGGTTTCCAGTGCATTTTTGCATAGAACACATCGATGGGGGCCTACTATATTCCTCTTGCACAGGTTTTCTCCAGTCAGGATTTTGTTATGGGACAGAGTCCAAAAGGAAAAATTGATCTTGGGAATGCTAAAATTGTCCCAAACCTGCTTCTAGACTTCTTTCGGATGAGGAAAATCCTTTTTGCTTTGCATCTGAAGGTATCCTTGTCTTGCTGTGTATACCCCCATCTTTCCCCATCCCCAGGTGTCTTCTTCATCTTTGTGAACTGGAGCGAAGTCTAAAATTGCCTCTTTGATGGTGTGTAGCTGAGGGATTAAATGTGCTGATATCTTGGGAAAAATCCAACGTTGCCATTCTCCTTTGTTATCCCAGCCAGAGATGTCTTCGATCTTTTTAATTCCTTTTGATTGCAGCCATGCTCTAATCTCTGCGATTTCACTGTTTTCTTTCAGAGGAGGGTGGCCCATGACTCTGTCTTTCCATAGCAGAGTGTTTTTGCCATTCCCAAGAATTTTGTACAGGTGAGTTCTGAAGAAATCGATGCCTTTGCTGCATAGCTTCCAGGCTTGCGTTCCTTTTGGAGCTTTCTCCAGGGAGAAGGATCTGATTGACTGGTGTTTGAGGTATTTGTATTTTAATATCTGGCTAACTGGGTGATTGGGCTCAACAAGAAATTGCCACAGTAATTTACATCCCAACACTATGTTTGCTGTAGAGGGTCTCGGATTTGGAGGCCGCCTTCCTCTGTAGGTCTTTTCGCCGTTTCCCATTTAATTAGATGGAACCTGTTATCATTTCCTCACCCGCCATTCCACAGGAAATTTCGCATGAAGCTGGAGATTTGGTCTGAAATTTTCTTTGGGGCTAGCATTAAGGAGGCCTGAAACGTTGGCAATGCAGAGAGGAACGATCTAATGAGCATGAGTTTACCTCCCGTGGTAAGCCAATAGCCCCCCCACCCTCCGATCTTTTTCTTAAATTTTGATACCACCTCTTCCCACAGTTGATTCCTGTTGGATCCCAATGTTATTGGGAGACCCAAGTATTTGAACTTGTCCCAATCTACGTATCCGTTGAAACCCAGGTTGCTGGCAATTCTGCTGATAGCTTGCTGCTCTATGTTCCTTCCATAGACATCGCTTTTCCTTTCGTTGATTAACGCTCTAGAGATGCTGCAATATTTTTTGAGAATGATTCTGAAGGAGTTCCCAATTCATGGAGATGCGCCCCCAAGAAACAGTGGGTCATCAACAAACATCGCATGGTTCATTGGTTCAATTTCTTTCACAATTTTGATTCCAGGGAGGTTACCATTCCGCCTTTCCATGATCAATTTTCTGCTCAAGGAATCCGCCATCAGGATGTAAAGAAATGGAGACAGGGGACAGCCCTGCCTCAGTCCCCTGGTGGCTAAAAAGAAATCTGCTGGTCTCCCATTTACCATTGGAGCTATCCAGATCTTCTCTAGACAGGCTTTAATTAAATTTATAAAGTCCTGATTAAAGCCAAAGGCTGAAAGGACCCTGTACAAAAAGGAGTGGTTAACTCTATCAAAAGCATTACACATATCCAGTTTTACAAGCATACCTTGATCTTTGCGTGAATGGCTCGAGTGCAGGGCTTCTTGGACTTGGATTACATTGTCCAGGATGTGTCTTCCTTTCACAAATCCCCCTTGGGCTAGAGAGATGAGCTTTTGCAGGAGAGGCTTGATTCTGCTTGCTAGAAGTTTGGCCACTATCTTGTAGGATGCATTGCACAGTGAGATCGGCCTGTATCTATCCAATGATCCTAGATTTGTTTCCTTAGGTATTAGAGCGAGAAAGGTTGAGTTAATTCCACCCCCGACCTTTGCCTTTCTCATAAATCCACGTATCATTTTGAGGAGATCAGGTTTGATTAGCTCCCAATAGATTCTATAAAAGTGGATTGAAAATCCATCAGGCCCTGGCACTTTGTTTGGCTCCATAGACCAGACAATATTGGTTACCTCTTCTTCCGTGACTGAGCTCGTAAGTTTTCATTATCCTCCGCGCTGATTAGCTTTGGAATATTTGCGAGGAACTCTGATATATCTTCCTCACACCCATCCTTTTCTGCTGTAAGGGGAGTCTGGAAATGTTTCACAGCAGCTTCCTTGATTTGTCCAAATCTTTTGCAAACCTGTCCATCAGATGTGGTGATTTCTGCTATGTGGTTTCGGGTAAGTTGAGCCCTGTACTGTCTATGGAAGTAAGTGGTGTTTCTGTCCCCAGCTTTAAGCCACAAGCTGCGGGACTTTAGGCGCCAATACTCTTCCTCACTTCTGAAGGAGCAATATGTTTTCCTTTGTGCAGCTTTTTCTTGGTCCAAATCCATGGGGTTGATATCTTTCTCTTCCAAGTCAAATTACATTTCTTCTAGCTGGGTGACAGCCTCTTTCCTCTGACTGGTGGGAGTTTTCATAGGTTTCTTTATCCATTCTTTTAGGGCCTTCTTTGCATTTTTCATTTTTTGCTCCCACACAAAGCTTGGGGAGCCTGAAACTTCTGTTCTCCATGTTGTTTGGACTGTTTCAAAGAATCCTTCTCTTTTCGCCCAGAGAGGACTGAAGCGAAAGGGGAGAGGGCCTAGGTCTTCTTCATCTTTCAGGCAGAGTAGAACAGGTTTATGATCCGAGGTGAGCTTTGGAAGAATCTTATTGATAACTATTCTTTTCCCCATCATTATAGAGCTGCTGATGAGGAATTTGTCCAGCCTTGCTACGATATGATTTTCTCCTGTTCTGTTGTTGGTCCAAGTGTATTTTCCTTTGACTGGCTTGAAATCTACTAAATCCCTCTGTATTATCATATTCTCCACTGTGGTGAGAAAAGGGTCTCTTGAGTAAGTCCCTCCTCTCTTCTCTTTAGGATCAAGAATTATGTTCAGGTCGCCTCCTATAACTATGTTTCTGGGATTGATTTGATTTAGAAACTCCGAGAGTGTCTTCCAGCACTCTTTCTTTTCCTCGTAGTGAACAGGAACATACATATTGAACAAGGCTAGGTTGAGATTACTTGCTATGTGACGCAGTTTCGTAAATATCCAGTGCTGGGTCTCGAAGGAACTTTCTAGAGAAAAGGAGTTTTTTGCCCAAAATGTTCCTATTCCTCCAGCCATGCCTCTTGCACTAACAACCTTTCCAGAGTCGAATTTCCATTTGATGTTACTGGTATTTAGAAGGATCTCCCCTTCTACCTTTGTTTCTTGGAGCATGAGGATGTCTGTGGGTTCCATTTTCAACAGATCTTTTATGGCTTCTGCCTTAGAGGGATTCCCCAGACCCCTGCAGTTCCAAGAAACCAGCTGCATCATTTACCACTTGATGGGGTAGGCCCTCCTCCCTTGGGGGGCCTTGGCCTGGTATTCTTCCCAAGTGTCATCTCTATGGTTGCTTGACTGCCTAGGGTTTTTTTCCTTTCTGACTCTTCTTCCCTGGTTTCCTTGTTTGTTCTTCTTCCGACCTTTTTTGTTGGCCTTTTGAATGTTTCATCATCTGATGAGCCCATATTCTCTGTGTTTTTCTTCTTTTGTTTGATTATATCTGCATAAAAAGGGGAGGAAGTATTACTTGGGGTTGGGATTGGGTTATTACCTGGCTCTAAGAAGTCGTTATTCTCCAGCTGAGGTGGATCTTCTCGCTCTGTCTCCGGAGGATCCTTAAGAGATTCAAAGGGGTTTTTGTCCCCCTCAATACTAATTGTTTCTCTGCTTCTAGTTTTTTGATTGCTTGCACTTTCATGTCCTACTTTATTCTCTGTCTCTTTAACTTTATTTTTGTTGTTCTGTCTGCTGCTTGTTGTTTTCTTTGCTTGTTTCCATTGTTCGCCCTTTTCTTTCTCTGATACCTCTTCGTTTCTCTTTTTGCAGTATCTTGCAAAGTGCTCGTATTCATGACAGTGTCGACACTTGAAAGGCAACTGTTTGTAGTCTAGCTCTTGGATATGTGTCCAATCCGCCACCAATAGTTTTATTGCTTCTGGTAGCCCGATTTCCAGGTCAACCTCTACATAGATTCGAGCACAGGAGAATTGATCCTTCCTCGGTGCCTGATCTATGTATCTTCCTAGGGCATTGCCGATGGATTGTAGAGAGTTCTAACTCTAGCAATGGAGGAGAAGGTGCGGTAGACGCACCCATACAGGGACTGCCTTGGGCACATCTTGTGCTGGATCAAAATCTGGGGACCATTTGTTCAAGTAGAGGCCTTGGGGTCCCATGAAGTATGGCCCATTTTTGAAGATCAAGCTTCTGTCCTCTGCGTTATCAAACACGAAAACGAAAAACCCTTTGCCTACAAAGTGACTCTTTATTCCTTCATTAACCAGTGTTATCCAGTTTCTTTTAACCCATTCTTCCACTGCTTTCGGGGATGGCCACAATCCCATAAACTGGCCGATGAGGCCTCTTTCTGCTAGTTTCAGTGCTGATCTGCATGTTTCCTCCACAGGCAAGGTCACTGTGGGGATGCTGTCCAGTTTTTTTACGAACTTTTGCTGCGTGCTCGTGGTCTAGCGTTTTCCTGTAGCGGCTACGAAAGTTCTGAAGGCTTCGAGCTCCGGAGGCAGGGGAGGAGGGGCCGCAGGGCCACCTCCAAGCTCCATGGGGGAAAGATTGCACGAAATGTTGAATCAATCGGACACGGCTAGTGTTGCAGCAGCGCAACTCGATCCAACAATATGTTATATTTAAAAGAAAATTATAATCTAGAAATAAGTAAAAACAATTCAACAAACTTACTTTTGAAATTCCTCAGACATTTCCTCCAATGATAATTCCCATGACCTCACACGAGATAACATTGTTTTGAAATTTTTTTCATCATTTACTCCTTGCAATGCTCTCCAAGGTGTGATAGTCATATCTTCTAGAAGTTGCTTCATTTCAGGACCTGATTTACTGTTGCTACATATCAACGGTTTAGACCTTTCGACCTTCTCGTTTTTTATGCCAATGTTCTCCCACATGCTAAAAATCTCATTAATCAATTCCTATATCTCTCCAGTTCTAAATGCCAACTGGAAAATGTTATCAATACCTCTGAATAAATCAGTATTTACTCTGTCGCCTTTTGAATTGATTTTTTCCTCAATTTGATAACCTATTTCCATACAACATTCCTTTCGGAAATCTACAGTAACATTTAGCTTATCCCCATGACATTTTTCTTCAAATTCAATATGAATAAATCTAACCCTTTGGATGAAAGTCATAGACATCCTATATTCATTATCTGAATTATGATCCCATGTCACTAACTTTTCTTATGTATTTGATAAACCAACATAAATGATACATTTCATTGTTTAAAAATGTGGGTTATTGGGATATTCCTCCATCAATTGTCTTTGAACTTCTACAGAATGGTTCCCCCCAAGAACATAATAATTGTATTCAATACATTTTGACTTATCAAATGCTTCTTTGTTGGGAACTTGATCTAGATCAACAAGAAGCACATAATTAACCACATGAGCATATGGATTCCTTCAAGTTGTGAACATGCAGGTGGTGTTGCTTTCTGATTTGATATTTACATTGTCCTTCACTTGCCTTATAGATTTGTCTCACATTAAGCTGAAATGTACGACCACCCTCAATTAAGTTTCTCTTTGTCAAGTTCTGTCAAATGGAATTTTGTTTCATTTTAATAATGCCATCCTCTAAATCAGCTCTTGGTGTAATGATTTCTCTGCTTTTCTCTTGAAGTTTCACTGGGATCTTGACTGTTGGTAATGACTACTTTAGAATGTTCAACTTTAATTTTCTTCCTCATAACATTCTCATCATTAACTAGAACAAATTTATTCTTGGGAATTGTTACTTTTGGTCTTTTACATCTCTTCCCATTTCTAACATCAGTTCCAATTTCATCCTCAGTAACGACAACATATTCTTCAGTGTCGTTTCAACTTCCTCGTCTTCAAAAGTAACCTGTTTACCTTTGCTAGATTTATCCACTAGAGGCAATTTTTCTGATCCATTGGATGTAGTTTTGTAGCATCATGAATTACTACATTTTGCTTGTTTGCGATATCTTCTTCTGACACTAAGTAGAAACTGCTGACAACTTTCATAATATCATACTCTATGAAATGAATGCCTCCCAACATAATTGAACAACTTTCAACAAAATTCTGCCAAACAAAATATCATATGTCAATAAAAACAAAGTTATAAAAATATAATGAGACAGCTACAAGAACGCAAAACACAAATATAAATAACAATACTTACAAAGTTTTGTTTCATCTCATTTACAATTTGTTTACCCAGCTTTTTAGATACCTCTCTCGTGTCATACAATGAATATGATAATGAGCATTTTATCCTTTCATGTGACTTGGGCGGTTTTGTAAGTATGTAAACAACTTCACTGTCTGGTACTGAACACATGTCTATGACATTTCCCAGAACCTCATAAATTCCAATATCGTTAGGTATATAAACATATAGATATATCTATACATCTTGGTTTTCTCTTTCTTTCACATACCAAACATTTGCTGGAAGTTTCACTTCTTTTGATTTCTTCCAGTATGAAATCATATTCTTATCATTTGAGGCACTTGAAAGATTTGTAGCTACCGACTCAAATTTGGTTCGTTCAACATTATTTTTTGAAGATCCACCTTTAATAGTCTTTGGTCCAAAAAGATTCACAGAAATCTTGTTTGAAGCCATTTTCCTGAAAAAAGACATATATAAATAAATAAATTACAAAAAAATAATAGCTTAAATTAATAAACAAAAAGATAAATGATAATTAATTTTGTAAAACATAACAATTAAAAAAAAATAAGAAATTTAAAAATACAGCACCCTGCCGCCCCACCCCATAAATCGGTCGGCCACCTGGGCGACAGTTGGGCCCAGCCCCCCTACCCCACCCTGGTGGCCCAACAACCCCCCCCCCCCAGCCCACTCACTTGGTGCACCCCCCCTACTCAACCCCACCACAGTTGACGCTAGCCCCTCTGCCCCACCCAGGTGGGGCGAAGGCTGGTCGCTAGCCCTCCACCCCACCAGCATGACCCAATGGCCCGCCACCCGTGAGGGCCGTTGGTGCCCCCCGGGTGGTGCGAAGGCTAGCCGTCAGCCTCCCACCCCACCCCGGCAGCCGAACGACCCACCAGGGTGGAGGGGTCAATTCCGACCCAACCCCTACCCCACCTCGGCTGAGGAGTTGGCCCACCATGCCCCCCCCCCACCCCGTCGGCCAAACAGTCGACTGGGGCGGCGAGCCATTGGGCCATCGGGGTGGAGTGGGGGCGTTGGCGCAGGCCCCAGCGCCCCCCCCCGCCCTCCCTCGACCCACCCCCAGTGGGTCGTTGGGCCACTAGGGTGGAGCGGGGAGGCTAGCGCCTAGCCCGCCCACCCAACCTTAACGGCCCAACGGCTCGCCACCCTCGGCCAGGGTGGGCGGGGTGCTGGGCACCAGCCCAACCCCCCCCCCCCCCCCCCACTCATGGGCCTGTTGGGCCGCTAGGAGAATTATTGGGCCCACCACACCCACTGTGAACGTAGTGGGTAAATCTTTCCCACAAAAATTTTTAACTTCTAAAAAAAAAATTCATTAAACTTATTTAATTTTAAAATTTGCACAATAGAAAAATTAACTAACCTTTCAAATGTGATAATCCTCCATTGAATATGTTGATAGCAATGTAGCCACTCCACAAATTCGCTCCAAGTCTTTTAACAAACTTTGGAAAACCTTGATGTGATGTGAGGAATAGTGATAATGAAATTTAATATATAGTGGAAATTACAGAATTGTTTTACCATACAGTTAATGTGGAATTAATTTGTTTTTATAAATTTTAACATGTTAATTTTGTTATGGCGAAATAGGAAACTATGATAAAGCAAACATTACGGACTTGTTCGGTGAATGTGGGATTAATTTGTTTTAGAAGGTATAATAATTTTTTTTAAAAACATTCACTTTTTTAGTAAATATTATATAGTTTAAGTAATAAATTAATTTAGTAAAAGATTTAGTTTACAATTTTAATTTTAAAGATTTATTTCATAAAAAAAAAATTAGTTAAAATTTTTCAATAAATTGTAGAAGAAAATAATGGAGGGAAATAAATGAAACGAAATTTTTGGAGGGAAAATATTTGGCGAAAATTTTTGGAGGGAAATTTTCATTCTTTAAGCTATATATTGTCATTAGGAGAGTCTGCATTTGTATCATTCAACCTCTTCTATTTGAGAGGCATGGATTCTTTTGATAGTGAAGTTTCACTTTATGAAGCATCAACATCTTCGTCGCGTAACAACTCTATTCATATTGATGAATATAATGAAAATTCTTCCACTATGAATAGAGAGTCAATTCTTCCACTTAGTCCTAACCCTAAGGACTATGAGAGCAACACCAATGAAAGATTGGATGAAGAACATGAAATAAATAAAGAGTCATGGTTTCCACTTAGTCCTAATCCTATGGATTATGAGAGCAATAGTGACGAAGAGCATGATGAAGAATTTCAAAAGAATGGAGTGTCACAGTGTCCACTTAGTCCTAATCCCATGGACTATGAGAGCAACAACGATGAAGAGCATGATGATAAATTTCAAAAGAATGGAGTGTCACATGTCCACTTAGTCCTAATCCTATGGACTATGAGAGAAACAGTGATGAAGAGCATGATTATGAATTTCAAAAGAATGGAGTGTCACTGTGTCCACTTAGTCATAATCCTATGGAATATGAGAGTAGCAGTGATGAACAACATGATGAAGAATTTCAAAAGAATGGAGTGTCACTGTGTCCACTTAGTCATAATCCTATGGACTATGAGAGCAACAGTAATGAAGAGCATGATGAAGAATTTCAACTGAATAGAGTGTCATAGTGTCCACTTAGTCCTAATCCTATGGACTATGAAAGAAGCAGTCATAAAGAACATGATGAATAATTTCAAAAGAATGGAGTGTCGCAGTGTCTACTTAGTCTTAATCCTGTGGACTATGAGAGCAGTAGTGATGAAGAGCATGATGAAGAATTTCAAATGAATAGAGTGTCACAGTGTCCACTTAATCCTAATCCTATGGACTATGAAAGCAGCAGTGATGAAGAATTTCAAATGAATAGAGTGTCATAATGTCCACATAGTGCTAATCCTATGGACTATGAGAGTAGTAGTGATGAAGAACATGATGAAGATTTTCAAATAAATAAAGAGTCGAAACTTCCACTTATTCCTAATCCTAAGGACTGTGAGAGCAGTAGTGACGAATGACAGGATGAAGCACTTAGTCCTAATCCTAAGGACTATGAGAGTAGCAGTGACAAAGAATAGGATGTAGAATTTTTAGTAAGTAAATAGTTACATTTTCGACATAGTCCTAATTCTATGGACTATGAGAGTAGCACTGACAATGCACATGAGGAAGAATATCCAATAAACATCGAGTCAAATTTTCCATTTAGTCCTAATTCTACAAACTACGACAGTAGCACTGAAGAAGGGGAAGATGAAGAATATCCTAAAAGTCAATATTTCAAATGCACAACTGATCATAGTGAGGGTAACATTCCTCAGAATGATGATGAAAATGCTTATACAAGTGATGGTCCAATGATGGAGATGTTGGCAAGAAATATTGTATCGAGGAGTAGGAGGATACCTTTTCATATCAATCCAAGATGTTCTATTTATACAAGGGGTAGAGAAGAATATATGATGAGAATAAGTTCTACCAGCGCTCTCATTTCAAGTGAGTGTTGTCGAAAAGATTGCTTCAAACATGTGGATTTCAAATTTTCATTAGAGAAAAGGAAGAGATATTTGTCATTGAATAAAAGCATGCAAAATTCACATTTAGTTGGGTGCATGCAATCTACATTATCAGGTTAGGATTATCATATTAGGCCTTTATTTATCTATAGAAAGGCTTTCAAAATGTTTCATTCGATGGGTAATTTTTGTCTCTCAAGAATCCAAGAAATTTTGGAAAAGGATCCCACATTTTATTCAGAAGTACATCATAAACAATAGTTTGGGCCATTATCAAATATTGCAATGTCATGGATGAAAGATTTCTTTTCAAAGAATGGAGAGTGTATGCAAAATAGAGAGACAATACATATTCCAGATAATTTTTCAAGACGATAAATCTACAACTTGTGTAAAGAATATGCAGAAGGTTTTGAGGGACATGGCTGGTTTATTACATATCAATATTTTGTGAATGTATGGAAGAAAGAATTCAACAATGTCTGTATTCCTAAGAAGATAAGGATGGGGATTTGCAGTACATGTTCTTCTCTTAAATCAAAAAGGGATAAATGTGAAGGGTCAAAAAGAGGTAAGCATTCATAACTTTAACTTTTAAAATTGTATAGTCATCAACTATGAAAACATATTTCCTAATGACTTTCTTTTGTTTTTTGTAGATTCCATTGGCAAAGAACTTTAGGATCATCACAAACAACAAACAAGTGAAAGGAAAAAGTTGTACAAGAATCAAAAGAAGTGTTATGATAATCTGAATAAATATTTGGGTTTGATAATTGATGGTATGGACCAGAAAAAAAACACTTTTACCACGTTTTGTTCACACACCCAAAAATTTAGAGGAGGAAAATTTTATTTAGTATTACTTGGTCAGTTGTATGGTCTTCAATGGGAAAATGTTGCCAAGGGTGTACTTCACAGCTCCAAATATTCATAATGATGCAAATCTGACAATAACCGTAATTCATGATGTGCTTTCTCATTGGTCTGGTAATCTTCCTAAAGTTTTGTATCTACAACTGGACAACACTTGCTGTGAAAACAAAAATCATGTTATTTTTGGATATCTAAACATGCTTGTTGAATTGAGAATTTTTCAAAAGGTAAAGGTTGCTTTTCTTCTTTTTGGGCACACTCATGACCATATTGATCAGATGTTTAGTCATTTTTTAGTCACATTAAGGAGGAAGGAAGTTGGGAGCTTGCCATCATTAATTGAATGTATTAAGAAATCATACATGCCAGAGCCTACTTTTGATGTGTTGGAATAAACTGTTGACATGTGAAGGTTTATTCTAGGATCACATGTTGAGGAGAAATGCATTAAACAACCTAAAGACATTAGCTTCCAACATCAATTTTGTATCAAACAAATTGATGGGAAAACACTAATATGGGGCAAGAAGTATTCAACTACTGTAGAATGGGCACCATCATTAGGTTTGGAATTTTTGAAGTTCATTCCAGATCATCCAATATTTGCATAAAAAATATTGTTATTACAATCAGTTGGTGGAGTTCATAATGCACGCAGACAGAATAGAGATATAAATTATTTTGATTGCCTAGAAGAAATTAAAAAATGTATTAGATATACATATGAGTACTTTGACATTGTTGATACAGTTTGGTGGGAGTCATTTTTCAATAATAAAAGTGATATCATTTCAAGAACAACAAATGAAGATATACCTTTGAAAAATCCATTTATTTGGCCAAAAAATGTGTTAAATGAACATGAGGAAAGAAACATTTTTGAACAGCAACAATTTCAAGGTATTATTAATTCTTCACAGGTTGAGGAAAGAGAGATGTATATTGGTTCCAGAAGATCTCATGCACAACATGAAGCCATGGAAGACCTTTACAGCGGTTCAGTACAAGATATTAAGGAGGGTTGCATGATCGCAGTGCTAGCATATGGAGATCCCAATGGCTATCCATTCTGGGTTGCTAAGGTTATAAAGGCCTTTACAGAAAATGAAGATGTTATAGGTGTTAAAGTACATTGGTATGCCACAAATACACACCCATTCAATGGTGTGTATAAGCCAAAGATGGTAGTTGATAAAAAAATTGGTGGAAAAAGAAAAAAAGGGTACAAATATAAATTGTCACCACACAGACCTCTTAAAATTCGAGGATGTTGACATGCTTGTTTATGACTTCAATTTAACTAAGAGAGGAGCTCTTCGCTTCAAGATGATATAGATTCTGAAAATATTTTTATTAGAAGAAACCGTGTTGAGATGGGAGTCTGTTGAAACCATTCGTAGATCCAGAAGAATTTTGAAACTTGAAATGGTTGGCATGCATGTGGACTCAGATGGGGTACTAGTTGATGAAAGAGAAGAATATGGAACATATTCGTCTGCATCTAGTCATTCATCTGAAGATGTGAATTTTGATGGTGTGCAAGAAAATGTGAGTGATTTTGAATAACTATCTAAGAAATTTTATATAATTGATGTTTGCATCGTATCTTGAAATAAAAATTTTGATTTCCATATGGTGTTAAATCAAAAGTTATGAGTCATTTTTATGTTGTTGGATTATATGTTTTAATTATGATGATTTTTATTATTTATAATATCTACAATGCAACAATAAATTAGAGATATAATGTATGTTTCATTCAATGTACAAATAATGACATTTTGATTAATTTAGTCATGTACTTTGTTCATAATGTCATGGTTTTATAATTTTTTGGTTGAAGATTTTCCAAATTTTTTTGCATCTTTAATGTTATGGTTGAAAACAATTAGAATTTTAGCGATCTTTAGTGTGATGTTATTATATGTTTAACAACATGGATGAAAACTAATATAATTTTAATGTGTTTCAAATCCCATTATTTTATCTTTATCGACATTACTAAAACATGTTGAATTTATAATTAGGAAATAAAAATGTTATTCTACCAAAAAAATTTGTGTTTTTCATCAAAAACAGTTGTTTTTTTTCACATAAAAATTTGGTTTTACTGGCACTTTTTAAAAATGTTGAAAATTGACCCTAAAAAAAAACCATCGTTCCAGTATCAACACTTTTCGTTTTCAGGGTTTTTTTGCAAAATTTTTGCACGAAAAATTCGTTTTCATTACCATTTTTAAAACATGTTCAAAATTGAGCCTTAAAAATACCATCGTTCCAGTATACACACTTTTCATTTTTAACACTATTTTTGATGTTTTTTCATGGTTTTTTTGCCAGAGTTCCCGTTTTGAGTTTATAGTTCCCATTTCAAAGTTTACATTGTTCTCTTTTGTTTCTTCCTGAGTAAAATACAACTCAAGCAAGGCTTCACCAATTTCATCTATCATTACATCTTGATCATAAATGTCAATTCCCATGAGCTGAAGCAAATCATCTAATTTTCCACAATATATTTCTATCAGCACTATAGAAGGATAAGTCTGTTTAAAATTTGTACAAAATGTTGAATAGAAATCCAACAGAGAACATATACTTGCAGCTGGAAAACCTTCATACCATGATCTGGATTTATCCTCTAAGGTTGCCACGAACATTTTCATCAATGAATCCTTATGAAAATGAACTTCAAGTCTACGTACATGCATGTGGAATTTAATTAAATGCAGAGCAACATATTCTCCCTTTCCATCTTTGGATATTGGGAGATAGGCTGACCAATTAACAGTAGGCATAAGATTTGGAAAACTAGGAATACAAGATCTATCCATAGGAAAAGACCTGGTATTCGATCTTGCAAAACCCATTTTGAAAACAATCACCAATAATTCTTCAAATTACTGACCTTTAACCAATGAATACATTGTGAACGTTTGATATTCTGGATCCTTTGAATTTCAAAGTTTCCAGGTGAATGATTCAGCCTTTCTATGTCTAAATGTTGTCCATCATCAACAATCAGATTTGCAACTTTGATAATCTTTCCCAAAGAAGATTAAGAATTTTGTTCGTTCCCTGGCAATGGTGCCAGAATGTTAGCACTATGTAAATCCCTTAAGGCTAAGGAAAGGGATCACAGAGGTAACCACAAACCACTTGTAGGTTAAGGTCTAGTCCCCCTAACCTTGGAGAGGGCTCTCTCACTAGATCTACTATCAATCTAAGAAGACTGATAGGATTTGCATTTAGATTGGTTATTAAGATCAAAGGTAGATGATATAGGATTTGATGGAAATGTTGGAAGTGAATGCCACTGAAGTATAGTATTATAGCACATCAAGGAATGCATGAGCCATCAAGACAATAGAGGCAAGGTAGGTTCACATTCCAAGTCAACTGTTGGTTGTAGTATAGCGAGGAATGAATGAAACACAAAAATATTCAGTCAAACATAATAGAGCATATGGTTATGAATTATGTTACAAAACTAATGGCCAAATATTTAGAAGAAACATGACACAACAATAAAGAATTCTATTATGTATAAGATCCACTATTATCCTGAGCATCTAAGGATGAATTCAAGATAATAGTTTCATAAATGAATATTAATTTAACACAAAGGAAAACACAAACTTAAGACCACACAACACAGGAATCTCTGAAAATGATAACACAATCTCGTCCCGGGCTTTTATTAAAAATAAGTTTACAGTGGTTTTCCTCCTCTCAACAATTCTCCATACCTCTATTACATTGTATGTTTAGCCCTTTATATTATTTTGGCCAAGGTCCAGATACATTTCATTTTATCTAGCTAAGTGGATCAAAAGGTGTGTTTTATCATTTCTAACAAAAACAGAAAAATTCGGGTTAATTATAGGAACACCATCATTTTCATCCTCACATTCCCGTCGTCCTCTGGAAAGTCTTGAACTTCCAGCTATGATTCCAAAAATCCTTCTGATGCTCTGTTTCATTGCCCTTCTGCTTATTGGGTTACTTTTGAACAATCGAAACCATAAAACAAGGCAGAGTACAAAATTAGGATTGTGGAAGGGATGTAAATGCCTTTGCCTTAGTGCCTTTATGTATTTCTTAGTTTTGTGACCAGAGGTGAAACCAGACTTATTATATCATAGCTTTAGTTGTGTGTTGCTTTGAACTGCACGGGGGTACGAAACTCTGTGATATGTCTAACCCATGGGGCTTAGGTGGAAACTCAGGGTGAAAGCATTTTGATATATTAAACCCTTTGGCTTGAAAGGAGGGTGATTCTTTATAATATTGTGCTGCATGGGACCATAATATATGGACCTAGGTCCTTGTTTCAATAGCTCCCATCTCTTTTAACACTTTATAACCATGGGCTAGCCCCCACATAGGAGCTCCTCTCCTGCCAATTTATAATTGGTGGTTTCAACTTGGTATGCAACATGCCTCCTCCGATCATCGAACGTCGATCACCCTTTTTTCTTAGCACCCAGTCCTTTGGTTCCTCATGTGACCATAAGCCAGCCCATGTATCAGAGCCCCCCTTTCCCAGTGATTTCCAATCAGAGGTTTCACTTTGATACATAACGCACATTCGTCGATTACCAAATGCCGATACCTGATGTCATCAATGACACATCACTACCACGTGTCAGCCTGTGAGTGGTGACACATTTCACCTATTTTCGGCCCTTTCTGACCCTTAAAAATGTTGAATCTGCTTGCCATGTGTCCACCCTATGGCCATGTCATGATGACATCATCTGTTGCATGGAATATTGGAACCAATGAGCATGTGACATGCATCCCTTCGGGAGGAGAGAGAAAAGGCATGGCCTTCCCTGTTTTCTAATTGTTGCATCAACCTGAAAATTTTCCCCAAAAATCAATAATGGATTTCAGGGGGGGGGGCTTGGCGGTATGTGGTTTCAAGTCAAGGGGGTGCGAAATTCACCATAGTTTGCCACATATACAAAAATGGTTTCATCAAAACCACTTTTCGGATGCCCCCGCTCTTTATAGAACTTTGGAAAACATGGGATCTCCAAACCTCTGGGATTTGAGATGTGGAACCTCCGGGATGCAATATGTTCGGAACCTTGAGGATGCGGGATGCTCAGAACCTCCAGAATGTGGGATTCTTGGGACCTCTGATCGCTAGATGTAAATATGTTGCAATCCCGCATCCTACGACTCTTAATATGCAGCCACCTTGCCATCCCTTATAAACTTCGATTGTTGATCTCTAATATGCCTTATCAGAGATCGGATTTCACTGGTTTCACTCCAATTTCTCATTGCCTACCCCTCCAAACCTCTGATATGTGGGATTTGGGTCAACACTTAGGCATTTTCACTCTCTGCTTCTGCTTTGCAAAGGGGAACTCTGATTTGCTCTATCTTTTGAGTGTGAGATCCATTTGGGGAGTTCTATATACCATTGGAAAGCTAATTCTGAGCTCCATCTAGCGTTTTCACTTGTAAGATCATTTGAGCCAAACATTAGAGACAAAAATCCCTCCCAGATTTGGACTATTTTTTTACCACACGACTTTAAGGACTAAATGACATGTTTGACAACTAAATATTTAGGTTATGACACCTAGTGATTCATAGGTTAAATTTAGCAAAATGAATAGTGAGATTCCAATACCACTGTTTCCTATTATAGGATGCTAACAACATGAATACTCATGAAAGTACAGCCATATAGACCACATATAATCCATCAAAATACTCATAGAAATACAAGGAGAAATAATCTTTCATTAATGATGTGAAAACCAAACCCGAGATGGGACCTCCACATTCCACCCGACCATAGAATGGCTAAGCCAAATCTCTCTTGAGCCATTCACGCCCATGACATATTCCAAGCATTAATGTGGGACTCAAACCAAAAGAACCAACGAGGGCATACCGAGGCTAAACCACCTCACCATCATCAATAGAAACCAGGCTTTACTGTAATCCATCCTAGATCACCAGGCCAACACAATGAACACATCATAATAGGTTTTACTATGATCTCCACCCGGTCACTAGGCCAAACAAGCATGGATGCCACCAGATTTCTCCACCTACACCGTGAGGAATTTTCCTACCTCCTAGTCTCTCAAGATTTAATGCAATCCAAACCTGGATCACTAGGCCCTAAACCGAGACCCACTCTCTAGGATTTACCGCATATCCCAGACCCAGTGTTACTAGGCCCAAAGGAGAGAAAACCACCTCTTGGATTTACAGTATATCCTGTCATTCATCGGCAAGGATTCTTAGGTTGATCAAGCCAACACAAAATACATCTTTACCACAACCCACACTCTAGTTCAAGGGTTACTATGCCATGTGTTCTATTATTTCAGAGATCCACCTCACACAACTTTGAATCCATCTTGCAATCCAACTCAACCAAAACATGAGAACCCCATCACACCATGTCTATCTAGAAATGGAAAGGCTAGGCTGAAAATAATATTACACCTGACAAAACCCATGCCACAACAGCAAATAACCACATTAAATACCATGCATGCCAAATCTAGCAAGGAAAATACACATGCAAGTTGGTACCTACAGTGAATCCTACTGTAGCTACGTGATCCTGCCTTTCCCTGCTTGATCTTTCTTCCTCTTGTCTTCTTTACCTTTGGTGCTCCAATGCCAAAATGCTCCAAGAAAACTCTAAGTGTCAAAGAGTGAAAGACAGGGAGAGAATAATGAGAGAGCTCCAAAACTCCACCAACAAAAGGTTATCAACTGATCCTCAGAAGCCTTTTTTTTAATGAGGCCATTATTTTCTTCATTTTCCATTATTTTCCTTCATTTTTCTCCTCACATGCAAACTATGACCTTTCACCTCCCTTTTCTTCTAATTTGAATTATTTTCATAAATAAATGTGCCAAAAATGTCATTTTTCCTTTCCAAAGCCTTAGCCATTGCCTTTGCTAATTTCCTTAGCCATAATAAACCAAATGAACACCCCCTAGGATGTCTTGCCCAACGTTCATAGTGGAATAAGTGCCCCATAAATCGTGGTTATTATTGTTTCCTTTGTTAACTTTTATTACATTTAATTTTTACCAAGGTTGTTACACAAACATCATTCTTCATGATTGATTAGTACTCTTCATTCATTACTTCCTTCCATACCTACTAACTATTTGCATAGTTGGAGAACATCTTAGCTTTGTTTACCTCTCTAGATGTGCCATCAGTAGTTGCATGTCCTTCTGCCTCTTCTAGTGTGGATCTAAGCCATCCTAGTCTCTTCTTAGTTTCTGGAACTATGACAGGTTTTGCTAGATCTTGAGGCCCTTCTAGCCTTCTCGTACATTCTATAGAAGCTCGAATGTTCCTCCCTTGAGGTCTCCTACTTCAATTCATCCAATGAATCTATGGATACTTCCTTAGACCTCCAATATGCCACTTTCTCATCGAATGTGACATCTCAACAGACCTTAATTCTTCACTGCTCTGATATGTATATTTTGTAGGCCTTCGATGATTCACTATATCCAACAAATATGCCTTCATTTCCCAAAGGTTCAAGCATAGTTACTCTTATCCTTAGGAACATGAATATATACAATAAAACCAAATATCCTCATGTGACCAACCTCTGGCTTCCTTTTAGGGAAGGCCACTTTAGGAGTCATACCTTCCAAAAATTTATGAGGACTTTTATTTTGAATGTACATAGTTCTTTATGATGCATCCTTGATCTGGAATTGGGGACCTAAAGGCTTCTTGTCAACCTACACGAACCTCTCCCACTCCAAAGCTTATATATTCCCAAGATCTATGCTTATGATTGACAATTTGAGAAATTAAGTACTTGAAATAGGTGTATGTCTTTGTTTTCCTTTAAAATGTTCAAGTGCCTTAAATTCATTTAAAATGCTGATATTTAAACACACACAACAGTAAATATGATGCAGTAAATAAGCAAACATATAAGACAACAATATAACATGGATTTCACCCTGATATCTTGGGCTACGTCTCCTTGAGCTCTAATCAACTCGACTAGGCTCTTTGGGATTATGTCTTGAATTCTTTTACAAGTCTTTGACTCAACTCCATAGGTTTACAACTAAACCAATGGGCTTAGAATGCCATCTTACCCCTAGCTATCCTTACTTTGTAGATAGGTCTAGGCTTCTCTAAACTTGACTCCTTCAATTAGTGCTCTGAGCTATCTTGAGCTCTAGCTTGCCCTAACTCCCTCAGAATTCTGATAATTGTCTCTGGAACTCCTTCTTCTGTCTTGAGCACACATCAGACATTAGCTTTAGCTTGATAATTTAATCTCCTTGATGTTATCTAGTTCTCAGCCCTTAAGCTTCTCTAGCTCTTCGGCCCTTAAGTTTCTCTGGCTCTCCGGCTCTTACGCTTCTATGGCTCTCTGGCTCTTAAGCTTCTCTGGCTCTCCGACTCTTCAACTTCTTTGACTCTATAGCTTCTAAGCTTTGTTGTCCGTTCCTCTATCTCTAATCATGAGGAATCATCTCCTTTGCTGCTCTCACTCTCTTTTGTTTTTATTTGATAACTTTAACCAAATTTAGTTATCGTATTGACTTTTCTCTAAACTTAGCGCATTCACTAACTTTAGCCGTTTTCCTGGGCTGACCATCAGGGGTAGCTGTAATTGTTGGGCACACATATGGGTGATATAACCTCGGTGGTTACGGACATGTAACCAGTATGCTTTTGCGGTCGGGTTCATCCAGGATCGTTGATCTGTCCCGTAATCTAACAGTTTGCGCTAAACCTGATCATCAAACAGTCCGCTCAATCTCCACCATTTGATCCACGATCTCCAATCCAATGGCTAATAGCCATTTCGGGTAGCCCACTTGCCTGGAGATTACCCACCCAAAAAAGCGGTTCTCTCTCCTACGGCGTGCTACGTGTCGATTGGTGTATGGGATCAGGTGAAGCCTTTCCAATACCACTTACCGCTTGAAGCCCACCTGAAATACCATTTACTGCCCTCCTTCTCTAACTCAATATATATATATATATATATATATATATATATATATATATTGAGTTAGAGAAGGAGGGCAGTAAATGGTATTTCAGGTGGGCTTCAAGCGGTAAGTGGTATCGCACCTATAAACCCATCCGGTCCGTCCTATCATCACAAATTGTAATTGTGTCTCGCATATGTCAATGGCCCTTTATATTGGGGATCCACCGATCACCGATTGTCGATCGCTAATATCGGCGCATCTCATATTGCTATCTCAACGGACCGAGGGTCTATACAACTTTCCAATGGACTGTGCTGACCCAATACATATCCTCGATCCTCTGCGTCCCAAGTCTCATGTCACATGCCTAGGGTTCTGGTATCGCATGGAAGCCTACCGCCAATGCAATATGTTGGAGGTCGCAATCAGGGTTCCTTAAGGCTCGTTGTTCTACCCTTTAACATTTCCAATGCGATTCTTTAAGGAGCCCTTATTTCTCTTAAGTCCCATTTAATAAGAAAATGCCTTCTTTTCAAAGGACATTGGGCAATTTCTTTTTACAATAACTCCTTCATCCGGAGTCTGTTTCGGTCCATTCAAATTGCATTAGATTCAGATTGAAGAGATCTATTTTTAGAAGCATCCTCTGACTTTCATTTTTGAGTAAAAAGTCATCTAGGATCATTTTTTGATCAGACCTCCCCATTGAGAATCTTTTGGACCCCAAAAGACTGACATACTGATCTGAATGGCAGATGAGAGTAACAACACCCTCTTCTTTTAGCCTCCATACACTTGCCTTGCATAGTGCCTCTTAATCAAAGCCTTTGAACACTTACTTCCTAGATGTGCTAGTCCTTTGGTTAAGAACTGTCTTCCTCCTTAACTTCATGCAGAAATCCTACTGAGAAGGTTACAGTAGGTAGTTTAAACCTTTCTTCATTAATCATTGATCCAAGGTGGCTCAAACAAATGTGAAGTTACATCTTCTTCACAAAAATTTACATTTGTACCTGTTTGACATACTATCAACAACAACAGAATTACAGACAATAATTGGATGGCCTAAACTCTTGCTTCAACAAAAGAATAGATTTTCACATCTTGTGAATTACCTCCATGTCATACATCTGCATACAAATGACTGACTAGATAACAATCCAACAAAACATGTCTTTAAACAATTGACCCTTCAAGTCAAGCATGTAGAAAAGGAACTATAGGATTCTTTTTCAAAGATGAAACACTTCATCATTATCTCCATCTTGGAGACCAAATCAACTTTTCCCAAGTCAATATTACATTACATGCATGTTTAAAAACAAAGCAATCAACCCTTCAAGTTAATTACACATACATGTCCAAATACAAGGAAATCATCAACATCCCTATGTTCATCCATATCATGCTTATGCACGCATTTCATCTTTCAACTTTTGCTTAAGTACATTGTACTTCTGAAGCTGAAATGAATATAATGTTTCAGCAATAAAGTGAGTCTCCTACTCAACTTTTCCATTCACCTTCTTGGTAAAACCCTAAAACTTGCATTCCATTAACAAAGAAATGCATTCTATTGATTTGATGCATTTTCAAAAGACATGCAACCGTAATTGGATAAGAAATCTAACCATTTCTTACCAATCCATTTCAAAGGTCCTTCCTTTGTTTGCACATCAACATCAACATGTGAGTCATCTAGAAACACATCATTCATGGAATCTTTCTTTCCATTCCTACCATTCTCTCTTTCCACCCTCTTCAAGTTTTGTGTAAGCATTGTTGGATTCAGAGTCCAACATTTTGCAGCAATATGTCCTTGCTTATGGGAGTAAGTGCAACACATGTGCATCTTCTTGACAAAATGATTTGCCTTGTCCAGTGGACCTTTGGCTTTTGCTTCCTTTCCTTCAAAAGTTTCCTGTATGTGGTCATTCTCTTCCAACATTTAGAAACATTATGGTTATCCAAACCACAAAAGGAACATGCAATTATTTTCCCATACTTATATGGAAATTTACCATGCTAATCATAATAACAAGGAATATGGTTAAAACTAGATTTATACTGTTCTCTTTCACCTTTATTTCCTTCATGATGGGGTGAATGAAATGAAGAAGTGGCTCCTTTTGGAACACCATCAATCTCTTCAATTTTGTTGGGGTTTCCACAACTCTCTGGTTCAAGTGTATGCTGATATACACCTTCGTTTCTGCAAAGTATGCTTCACACTATTGCATTCCCCAAGAATACAATCTTCACACTCTTGAGGTTGAAGACCTGAAATGAATCCCTTTCTTGGAACTTCAATTGTGTTCATGGAAGCTTTGGAACTTTCTCCATAAGCTTGTCCATAGCCAAGACCCAAATAATTAGGCTTTTCCTCAACTATTATTGGCTCAACAATACCATGTGCATATTTTCCCAAGCCTTTTCCTTCATAGCCCATCTTGGACATTAACTTGGAACCTATGCCTCTGGTATGTTTTTCAAAAGAACCAATATAAACATTCTTAGAGGAAATTGAAGACAAACTGGAATTATTTACCTCTTCTTCAAGCTGATACTTGACTAAGGCTTCTTTGGCAATAAGAAGTTGTGTCTCCAACTCATGCATCCTTTCCAGGTTCATATTTGTAATATGAAGTTGTCTTTCGATTTCCTGTAATTTGTCAGAAAGCAACTGA
Organism: Pinus taeda; assembly: GCA_000404065.3. Classification (NCBI taxonomy): domain Eukaryota; kingdom Viridiplantae; phylum Streptophyta; class Pinopsida; order Pinales; family Pinaceae; genus Pinus; species Pinus taeda. Next base: position 298,897 of record APFE031505966.1, read on the forward strand.
TTCTCTTCCTTCATGGAATTCAACTGCTCTCGAAGTATGATGCTCTTCCTTCCATCCTCATACATTTCTCTCACCATATCCATCATGATGAACAAGTCTTGATTCATGTCTTCATCAAAGAATCTTGTAATGAAGGAAGAATTTGAGGACTCACTTGTAGAAGTAGTCATTATCAGAATGAACAAAGAAACTTCAAACAAGATTAACAAAGAGCTTATTCAATCAACCTTTTGCAACAAACTTCTTGTGCTTCAAGGATTACTTTGAGGTCCTTTGGTATAATAAGAATGCCTTCAGCCCTTCTTCCTTCTTGTCCTCTCCTAGAATTAGCTATCAATAGCTTTCCCTTCACCTCTGCAAACTCAAACAACAGTCAGTTTACAAACAATCAAACAATCAATCCTCAATTCTTTAAACACCTTTCAAGTTAAGCAAGAAAATAGATTTCTCTTTCAATCAAGCATCCTGCTTTGATCAATCAAGCCTCATGATACCACCTACTCTGGTATAACTTGCTCTGATATAACTAGCTCTGATACCACCTTCTTTGAAGGTGGGGTTAATCAACATGATGCTCCGATACCACATGATCCCCATAAGAATAAAGGCAAGTCCAAATCATGCATCATCGCCTTGGCAGATTCTTTAATGGACTTGTTCTTTCCTTTTTCTACACCATTCAATTGTGGATTATAGGGGACAATTATCTCCCTCCTTATCCTAGTCTATTTACATAAAACAACAAGCTCCTTCGAGGTGTATTCTTCTCCATTGTCATATCTCAGTATCTTGATCTTTCTACATGTCAAGTTTTCCATTTCAGCTTTGAATTTCTGGAACTTGTTGAATAACTCATATTTTTTCTTCAAGAGATATATCCATGTCTTACAGGAGAAGTAATCAATAAGCCTCACAAAGTACAATGAACCACCAAGCAATTTCACAGGCATTACACCACATATATCAAAATGAATCAAGTCCAAAGCTTCCTTAGATTTGTTGTCACTATTTGGAAATGGTTTCTTGATGTTTTTCCCAAGAGCACAACCTTTGCATACACCATCATTATTACTTTGTAGGTTAGGAACCCTTTATCCTATTTGACTCAATTCAGGCAATGCTATAAAATGAAGATGTCCATACCTTTTGTGCCATAGCCCACTTGGATATATCTCATCATGTACTAGTATTTGATCTGGTTAACTCAAAATTATATACATCCTTCCATCATGAATCCTAATAACCGTAGCATCATCTATACTACATCTTTTTGACCAAACAAGTACTTTTCCATCCACAAAAGCAACTCTATCTCCTTTATATTCTAAACAAGAAACAAAGACGAGATTGTTTTTCAAACCTAGTACATAAGTGACATTGTTGAGAAGCACATTGTTACCAGATTCCAACTCTATGGATTCCTTTCCAACTCCTTTTCTTGCATAGTTTTTATTGCCTCCCAATTCAACCCTTTGAGACAATTTTTTATCTTTCATGCTTGAAAGATTCCCACACTCTCTGGTCATGTTCCTTGATGCTTCATTATCTACCAGCCACATGTCACCATCATATGCAAGGGAACCTATCAAAGCAGAATGGTAGAAGAAATCCTTTTCACCTTTGGTCTTCTTTGATTTTTCATCTTCCTCTACTTTTGTTGTGGAATCATGTTGTTTCCATTTTCTTTTCTTGTTAGCCATATTAGGAAAATATTGCTTTAAATGTCCATATTTTGAAAAACCATAGCATTGTATCTTTGATAAGTATTTCTTCTTCTTATAGGAAGAAGATTATTTTCATGACTTCTTGTGTTGAGGTCCAAACTTCTTCTTTCCCTTGTTCTTGAAACAAGCTACAAGGTCTTGAAATTCCTCATCTTGATGGTATCTAGCCACCAATATAGCCTCTTCTTGAGCACATGATGTCCATAGTTTTTCAAATGTAGGAGTTTTCTTCCAACTGCACATAGTTGCTGCAAAAGCATCCCATGACCTAAGAAGACCATTAAGTGTTGTAATCACTAGTTCTTGATTAAGAATGGATTCTCTATTTGCTTGGATCTAATCTCTTATTTGAGAAATCCTTACGAAGTAAGAAGCTATAGTGCCATCATTATTCATCCTTATACTTTGGAGTTCATTCTTCAACCTCATTGATTGATCAACATTCTTGGTAGTGTAAAGATTCATTAGGGCATCGTACATCAAGTTTTGCAATGTAGGAAACCAAATGATCCCTAATGGATTCTACTATGATGTTCATAGAATTGATGACATCTTCCTTGAACTTCGCTTTTCCTGCATCATCTTCTAGTTCAGTAACCTACCTTGTAACGATATCCAAAACCTTTTTATTGGTAAGAAGAATGCCTATTCTAACTTTCCAAGCTCTGAAGTTTGATGCTCCCTCTGGCTTGTTCTAATATTTCATTAATGTAGTGACAAAAACCAAATTGTAATAAGAACTTGAATAAAAATATCTCTAGGGTTTTTTTAAGGTGATCTCAATGGTCCTTTATTCCTTCACCAAAGTTTTGATACCATGTTGATTTTCTTAGTGCAATTAGGGTTAGCACAATATTTCTGAAATTGTGATAATTACTTTTGATGTAGATATTATTTTAGCTTGTTCCAATATATCATCTAGTAATTATACTTCAAAAATTCATAAATAATAGTTGAATAGTAGAGATCACAACACACAAGAGAAGACAATATTTACCTTGGGAAAACCCAGTATGGGGAAAAACCCAGCAATCTTTTCCAATAGAGAAATTCTTCTTCTTCAATGAAAGACACACCTAGACCTATTTTAAAACCTAGTCTTCTCCTCCAAGTAAAGTCACTCAATCTGATCCTGCACTTCACTCTTGATCTTTCACTTCAGAATTTTGGCTTTCCTACACTAGCCAATTGCCCTAGAATTTTTGCCCTGCAACAATTGCCCCAATAATCCAGAAATTTGGGTCGCATGCAATAGTTGCCCCAGAAAAATGTGAACCATAGAGAGAGAGAGATTAATTCACACGTTTGAGTTTCGAGAGAGACATGAGACAAAAAATCGATGCTTCTTTTTCGTCCTTCTTTGTCCTTCTTTTCCTTTGCTCACTTTCCCAGAAACTATCTTATGTAAGAGAATGTGAATTTCCAAATGGAGGATCTCGAACTGCCTTTATATAGTAGTTTGTCTAGGATGAATGGACATGTCTCTTGGCCAGTGCCAACGTGACTTGGAGGGAATCTGACTTGTCACTTTTGGAGCCAAAAATTTCATTTCAAAAATTCAAATTTACATCTTTTAAAAGTCGCAATGTGACTTTGACTCAAAATAATTTTTCTTTTGATTCAACCATTTATAAATATCCTTTACAATGATAAATACAATTTCATCAAGTGACCAAATGTATATTATGAAGACTTATCATAGTTACAAATTCAACAATACAACTAGTGTATTAGATGTATTTCAATTAGTGTCTTAGAGGTATTATAATATCCTTTTTCAAATACAATATTATCCCTTATTGTTTCCAAGGTGTGTGGTGTTATGGCTAAGGAACTTTTTTAATGAAGGAAGGGATTCAAATTCCTCCAAATATGCCTTCCTTTACCATTTTCCCTTTTCTTGGGAATAAAATTTCACACTTGACGCATAAACATATGATTTATGTTTCCTTGAGGATAAGGTAATAGACATGTAATACACCACGTCTTGCATTGCTTGATTGGCATGGTACATCTAAATACACATTGATTATAAAAAGTAATCTCCATGACCTCTAAATCAGATATAGAAAGTGTAGGGTGCCATATTGAATCCATATAATGACTTGGGCACTAATCATTTGAAAATATTTGGGAGTTATCACACATACATAATGATGAAACCTATAATAAGATTTATATACCAAAATGATTCTAAACCCATTTGTTGACCTCTATCACATAGAACTTTATGTTTGTTTATGTGTTCGAATATGAATGGATCACTTGGTAATTCCATACAAGTTGACTTAGTAGAGTGACATCAACATCATACCCTATCTACATTTTTTTCATATCTAACTCCAGCTTCAGTAGGTCACATATTTTTCATATAGTGTTAGATTAAACCTATTAAAATTGTGTTGGAAAGCTCTCAACCACCTCTTCAATGTGTAGAATTTTTCAATATAATTTGAGACCATCTAATTAATTTAATTGTGGGGATCCACCTAGATCAGTGCCCCCCTTTAAAAATCATTTAACTCCAATATATACTGCAAGTTCCTTATGTCCTCCTTTAAATGAAGATCGGTTAAATCTCTATTTTAATTCCCTAGTCAGTGCAATGATTGAAAATGGATTATATTTCAAGTGATTGATTCTCCAATCGATGTTTCAGAACAGTCCTTAGTTGAGCTTAAAGGAATTCTTTGTATCATTGATACAAATTTCCTTCCAATCAATGATGAATCTTGCTTCCCATCCATAGTCGAATAGGCTAGATTCAATGCCCTAACCAACCTTTTCATCAATGGCTGATAATATATTTCCTCCATAAACTATCAATAAAATTTACTCACGAGTGAATGGGAAAGTCTATGACATCAATGCCCTTGGTTTTCTCTACATCAAAACCCATGATTTTCTGATACTTGATGCCTAAACATGTTTTCACATTAACATTTAAACTCATAATTCTCATCAAAACTCTAATTAGACCTCCTTTTCACACCTAAAAACTCTCTTAGTTTTCGATAATCAAGTTTTCCTTGACATTGGTGACCCAAAAATTTATGTCTTTCGATAATTGATAACCCAAAAATTTATTGATCTTAAATGATTGAATTTTCCTTTACATTAGCACCCTCAAATTTCTTCATGGTGAATATTTCGGTTGAACTTCCTATTAGCACCTAAAACTTTCTCTTGTCATCGACGCTTGGAATGGAATTTCTCATCAAGACCATACAAATTTCTTAACATCAGCACCTAAGACGATTTTTTTGCATCAACACCTTGAATAATTTTAGTAGAATGATGACACATCAATTGGTAAGTAGAATTCCTTGTAAAATCAAGTACCACATAGGTACGCTAGTGTAGGTAATAAAAAAGTGCTTGGGATCTTTAAGAGGCTATAACTTTCTAGTTTGAGATAAAAATTGAGTTAGGAAATAGTCAATGGAAAGCTCTCGAGGAGAATAATCAACCCATGAGCTCAAAGTTGATATTTGAATATGATATTTCTTCAAAAAGCATGGTTCCCAAAGGTGGACTCCTCAAGTTTCATTATGAACAACGAAACAAATTACTAGAGTTCCCAATCCTACATTGATTCCTTAATAGAGTGACAATTTGGTATTAGAACTATGTCAATTAAGGGTTATTGATGAAATTTTCTAGCACCCCACTAGCCTAGAAACTTGGGGGATCATATACATTAAAGTATGTATTATTTTCATAAGAGGTTAGTATGTTGGTAGGCATGAGTTAATAGCAATGGAGGGGTATGTGTTAATGCATTAAAAAGATATTGTGTTAGGAGGTATGGCTTAGTGCTTATGTGTCTTAGGGGGTCTAGGTTCATGTACATACATACACATGATTGATGCCATTAAGATGCAATAAAGACACTAATATTACACCAAATAGATGTAAAATAATCTAAGTTGGTACAAAAGTGGATGTTAACTAATGAAAAAAAGAATATAAGAAAGACTCAAAATACATGAATACTAAATGTTAACGTATGATATAAATTATAACAATTAATCAACATTTAACCATTAATTAACTAACTAATTAATCAATATTTGTTATCTTTGTAGCCCTATCAGTTATAAAGGTTAAATTATTGTTTTCCAAATTAAGGGTAAATCCAACAACATCGTAGGTGAGTGTTATGATGTCTACCACTAGCATCAATTTTAGCTCCAAATTTATTTTTAAAGGAAATTCTAGCTATTAGAACCACAATTGGCGCTAAAGTTGGCACTAATTATGTTCAATTTAGTTACAAACTCAAAAAAGTTAATGTAATATCTAGTCTAATGATCAATGTTATACTAGGCATGTAGAATAACCCTATTGAGGTTGGCCCATGAAATAGCATTTATTTTTAATTAGAAAAACGAGCAAAAGAAAAACACTCTTAATCTATATGGGAGCGAGAAGAAAAGTTAAAAAAGAAGTTGATGACACAATTTTGTTATAGTGTCTTCTTTAGACTCAAGATGTTGAGTGAGAATTCCCTAAGTTCGATATTTTCTAAGGAACTTGTGCATAAAAGGTTATGATTTTATTAGATGAACATAGTTGTTAGTTACCCTTTGGAAATCTTGAAAATTTTCAAAAACAACACATTGATCCTTGGTCTCAAAACGGGATCATATTTCAAATTGTAAGTCAATTTTGAAATGGGGATCGACAATAGTTTGTTACTATATCTCATTTTTAGAGTGAGTTTCATTAGTCTTCAAATTCTGGTTATGGTGGTGCATCGAGCTTTTTTGCATGTAATTTTTTCATTGCTTGGATGGCTAAAATAAGAGTTTTGGTTGTTCCTATGAGCAAGATATCTACACAAACCATGTAAAAATTATCAATTATAAAAGGCCTATTCCCTTTTTCTAGCACGAAAAAGTTGACATGGGAAAATGACCACATAGAATTGCCCTACAAAAGGGCCCAAATAGAGCTTTCTCCATTTAAGTGGCAAGCCCTCCAATTATAACTCCACTTTTTTATGCAAGATGAAATTTTCAACATTTCTTGCATTCATGTGAAACTATATTATCCATTTGATCCTAGGTTCATTCCCCTTCATCTGTACTCATAATTTTGTCTTCATTGAACTTTTTGCATTTAAAAATTTTCAATAGCATGACACAATAGTATAAATCCATGCTTGGAGTATGTTGTTTGTGAGATATAGGAAGATGCGTTACCTTCACAATTGTGATAACTCATTAAATGAATCAAAACAAGCACGAGTTAAAAACACTTTGGTACATCGAAGAGGATTAGAAAAGGTGTAAAAGAAATAATGAATAAGAGAGAGTTGAGGTCATTTTCTTACCTACATATGCACAATTTCATCCTAACAACTTTCATTCCCATCTGACATGAGAAAATATGCTCAATATGTAAATTGAGATTTCTTATTAATTAATGTTGATTTTAGTAAATTCCATCAATAAGTTGATAATGAAGGCAACAATGGAACATAAGGCATACAAATAGTTGAATTAGGGGGAAATGATTATGAGGAATATGATTTGAAAATATGATTTTTTTTTCTCAAGCATTTTAAAATTATTTTGGAGTCTTACCTTGAGAAAAATGTTGCAAAAACCAACATGAAGGGTAAAACACATTTGTGCTTATTAAACATTTTTATGTAGTTATTCTACTTTTCAACTCATGCATTTTTTCTTGTTTAGGACCTAGTAAGACTTCCTCAAGGAAAAATGTTTTATTCATTGCCTTGCTTTGTCTCCTTATCTACCCATATGATCCTTTTTTAGCCTATGGTACGTTCCAACAAAACCCTAAAGGGAAAAACACAAAACTAACTCATTTGTTCTACTTCCTCAAGTACCCAACTAGTGTGTAGCCTTTGGTGTGTTTTTTATCTTATGGTAGGGTCCAACAAAGCCCTAAAGGGAAAAATATAGCATTGTTCATGTTGTTTCACAATTTCATAGTAACCACTACTACAATTTGGTTCCCATGTATTTGTTTAGTTCATGGTGGGGTCCAACAAAGCCCTAAAAGGAAAAATGTATCATTGGTTTGTTTCATTGTTGAAACCCCCTATCTCATGAATTTTACCTTCTTATTCATTTTTTTGATTCGGATGTTTGTTGAAGTAAAAATTGTGTAGAGGCTCTAAAAAGTAATTATCTTCCTCAAAAGTGTTTATCATCTACCAAATTGATCTCATGATCCATTGAGTCTACATGCTTTGTTAAAAACTTCTTGGATAAAAATGTTTGTATTTATTATTTTGCCAATCATTATAACTTATCTACAAGTTATAGGGATATCATGCCATATGTTGGATCCTTTGCACATGTTTTACATGCCTCTATCTTCTTCCAAGAATGATCATCTATTTTCTTGTTGTAGTTAGTTCCTAATCATTAATGGGACCCCTTTGCTAGTATACTTAGGTTTTCAAATAAAATACTTTGTTTTATTTAATAAATGACAATAGGGAAATTTGTTATGAGTGTTGTTAAAAAAAAAAAACTTTTATAAAACTTAAGGTCTTTTCCCATTATGGAACAAATATTATTGGAGTTGTATTTCATGAACATTATGAAATAATGGAGTTCTGATGGACCCACTCCCCGAAGTTCCCTTTATATTGAAATTCCTTCATTATTATCTCTTCTCCATTTCATAAGTTTTATTAATAAATGTTACGAAAAATATCATCCCTGAAGACCAACCTCCCGATGCTTTTCTTAATGTTTGAAGACTTTTCCATTTCAGAGCTCTTAATATCATAAAGTGTAATTTAGTGACTTTCTCGAAATTACAAGCCCCGAAAACTTGATTAAAATATTCCATTTAGGAATTGCTCATTTCAAAATTGCATTTTAATTACACCTCCAAGAACACACTCCTCTAAAATTCCCTCAAGTTTCGGTGATAATAATATTGAAACTTCTCTCATTGGGACCTCTTTAAAAGGAATGTTATGAACAATGGTTCCTCTGAAATCATAACTCCCAATATTCTTTAATTATGAGTGTAATATTCAACTATGGGTAATCCTATATCGGGATTCCATATTTCGGAAACATTATTTTATAAGTCTTACGAAAACAATCCTCCCAATAAACTTTTCATATTTCTCATCGGAACACTTACTTTGAGACTCTGTTGTAGCAGCTGCAACACCCTCCAAAATTTTGGCCTGCATCCAATTTTAGATTCTTCCTTGGGTTTTTCCTTGATGTTTGCAAGCACTTGGGCCCATCTTGGAAGCCCATGTTAAGTCTTTTCACCCTCCTCGCTTGACTGTTCATCGAACATCTTTTTTCATGTTGGTCACAATGTCATGCTTGCAGCCATGTTCTAGCTATGCATAAGGTTTGTCTTCATGTGTACAAGTTGTTTTCACTATGTAAACATCTTTCACACTCATACACAAAGTTGTATGCATTGTCACGCAAGTGTCGTCATGGTCGTTCAACGATCTATCACAAGTGCCGCACTTGTCACTCGCACCATTGGTCAGTCACACTAAGTGTATGTTGTCTTGATGATTCAAAGCATCTTGTCGTCAAGTCATGTTGAGTGTGTGTTCACGAGGTCATGCATGTATGAAGTCACTCCTTCACACACTTGGTCATTTTTTTGAAAATATGTCAATTGTACCATTCTCCAATAGTTGGACATCCGCTGAGCTGCATTGTGCAGTTTTGAGCTCTCAGTGATCATGTACTGCTGCCCATAATTACGCAGAGCTTGAGGTTGCCTCCCAGGAAGTTTGCACTACGCAATCCTGGAACCAACTCAACTGGTTGTCACCTAGAATAACCCAGAAGTTTCACAACAACCCATCTCAATTTGCGTTGCCCACAAGCACATCAACCGAACCTCTAGTTGGTTAACCAGAGAGTTTGACTGGGTAGTGACCCCGGGCCTCACTCCTCCAAAAAATTGTGCAGAAGCTGCTAATCATGCCCGCTTTCGCTGACTGAAGAAATTGTGCATACATGCCAGATAGACACCCTGTGTCCATCACTGCACTTCCCTAAAAAAATTACACAGTGTTTCCATCCAATCACCCAGTTAGTCAGTTTGTTGCTCACCCGAAAACTGTGCAGTTTTCATGAGCAGTCTCCTAGCTGCCCACCATCCTGATCAGGTCAAAAACTGCACAGGGATGTCCAGTAGGCCAGCCTCCCATCTCTGCATAGTTTTTGCTAGCAGTCTCCCGCAGCCCATTGTTATTTCCCCAGAAAAAATGTGAAATTTTTGTGAGCAGCCTCCCGCATCCTGCTACTAGTTCCCCGGAGAAATTGCGCAATTTTTTATGCTAGTCTCCCCCTGTTGTCTGCACTATCTCCCTGAAAAATTGCACAATTTTTCCCTCCATCCGAGTTAGATCCCAAGGATAGTCACTGTCAATCTGGATTTCCCATATCAACCTCCCAGTGACCTCTGTGCAATTTTCATGAATAATGCCCAGAGCCCGCATCCGAACTTGAAATATTCCTTGCATGGTTTCAAAGCCTTGTCCTTTCTCCCGCTCACCTATAGCTCAAAGTGAAGGACAATGCATCATGGTAGACTAGGATATTTTTGGATTTGATGTCATCTCATCATGAGTGATTGCAAATACAGGTACATGAATGAGACATGACGTGATGATGAACGGTATGAACAAGGAGCGCATGCAAGGATATTTTTTCACGACGAGACAAATAAGGAATGCATGCGAGGAGATTTTTTCGCAAATGGACGAACACATGAAGCATGACAAAGTACAAGTGAAGGAGGGATGCGCACATGCAACGTCAAGAAAACACCAAGACCATCAAAGACTCATCACACCTTACCATGTGGAGGTGAAATCTATGATATACCAAGAGAACATCCATCACTCAGCAGTACAACAACTGGACATGCACACCACCACCAGCATGAACACACGAGCTCTATCGTGTCGAGTCATGTCATGAGTCATCTCGGCCACATCACTATTGTGGGCCACACTATTGTAATTAATGTAATGTAACGTGGAATTCCAAGAGACCCACATGTAAATCTAAAGAGTCATGTAAAGTTGAAGAGTCATGTAAGTCAAACAGTCGTGAGGGAAGTCGAACAGTCACAAGGGCCATTTTTACCCTTAACTATAAATACCCCTCATTTTTACATGCAAAATACTTTTCACCTTGGCTCCTCCCACACAATCTTGAGATTTTGTAGTCTTTTCTTTGAGGAGAGAACAATGGCTCCAATGCCCCACTATCAGGTTTAGTGATGTATGGTGTGCTGATGTGTCTTGGAAATTTCACTTGATTCAGACGCCCGATAACTAGCCAACACGTTTTCACACATGTATTGTATTTTTTTGTAAGACTATTCTTTGGACACTTTTAATGCATGTTGCTTTAACCTTTGTTACAACAATTGAACTATTTCAGTTGTTCTAATGCATATGCATACGAAAATGGGTTGTATAAGTTATTAACATTGTCTCGCCTATGTGGGCTAGCTCGCTGGAAACTTGACATAACAATTCCAAAAACTTGTTATAATGACTGTCGCACTCATGTGGACTACTCCAATGGGTGTTGTACGTGCTATCCATTCACTCTATGTTTGTGGTTGCCACATCTGTGTGGACTACTCCACTGAAAGTTGCGCATGTCCTATTTTGTTGTGTGTCTCAATAGATTTGGGACTATTCCCTTTCGGTTTCAGATTGACTTCAACCCTCTCCCTCTGCGATGAAAGAACCTTGATCCAGGTGGATATTGGTGGCCACACGCCAATACCACTTGGACCCCCACCACTGCTTCTTTCATTTTTTCAGTTTCCTTAATTGTAGCACAGTTTACTAATTTTAGAAATTTTTGAGGTCCTAAACTTCCAGAGCCATTTTGAGGCACTAAACGACGTTTTTTTGGAAATCTACCGCTAGCGATTTTCTATCTAAAATCATTTTTTCCGTTGTAGTCCTTGGAGATATATTTCCAATGGGCTATCATGCACGTCAAACGGAAGATAATATAATCAAGTCACGACCTTGAGAAGTTGGTTGTCCAACTCACCCCAACGAGGCCCATAAACTCTTGGTGTTACGTCTCCTCGGGTTAGGGTTTTGGTTGTTTAGGGTTTGCTCTTATTTTTCAATAATAGAAAGGCCCTTAAGGCTCATTGTAAGGTAGTTCAGAGGCATGTAGCCACCACATCTCTTCTCAGAGATAAGCTACCATTGCCCTAGCTGGTTTATTTCCATTTCTGTTGTAAGCATATTTCAATATTTTACATTAATGAAATAAAGTATTATTTCCAATGCATCTCTGTGTTTATGTTTATCTCTATAATTTTTTGTGTTCCTGTTTAAATCCAGATCAGTGGTATCAGAGTGGTCTGCTTTTTTTCTTTTTTCTTTGCATGTCCCCAACGAGGTCGGGATATAAGGATTTAGGGCTTGAATTGGTCGAACCTTTGCAAGACCAGCCTCAAAAATCTTGACGGCCTCCCATGGCGGATGAAAAGAAAGATGAGAGGGCAGGAGATCCTATCAAAATCTTGCTCGAAGAAGCCCTTGAGCAATAAAGGAACGCAATGATGGACAACTTTTTCCAGATCCTTCAGTGGCTACCCAGAGGCGACGCATCGGCTTCCAATAGCTACTCTAGAAACACCACACCGTTTAAGGTACAAGTTAATTTTGAAATACACATATTCGAGGGTCATATAGATGTAGATACCGTCGATAAATGGTTAAATCTGCTAGAAGGGTATTATTTTGTTCATGAATTTTCGAGTTGGGAAAAGATTGTTTTCTCTCTTCTCAAAGCAGCCCCCCCACGTCAAGGACTACTGGGAAACCTACTGCAAGCAGAAGGATGAAAGTACGAGCTCATTATTTTCAACTGTACCCACTTGGAATTCATTTCGGTATGCCATTAAGGAGCAGTATTACCCTATCAAAAGATATGAGGACAAATACATAAAGTGGACCACGCTACGGTAGGGAAGGGACCAAGATGTGCCGGAGTTCACCAACATTTTTCATACCCTTTGCACATAGTTAGGTATCAAAGATTCTGAGATGCATCTGATACTCAAATACTACAGATTCCTACATAGGTACATCCAGGAAGAGATGGAGTTCCTAAACATCTCCTCGCTTGGCATGACGTACCGATATGGTTTCAAAATCGAGCAGAAGTTGAAACAAAAGAAGCGAGTCTTTGGATCTGCAAATCCGAAGACCAAAGGACAAAGCCAAGGCGGGGTGACCTAAGAACCCATCGAAGCCATGAGAAAATAACAACACCATGAAATTGAAGAAGTACACAGGAAAGTGGTGTGAGTTCCACAAGAGTCCCACTCATAACACAAGTGAGTGTCAGACCAAGCAGTCGCTAGTGACCGAGTTGAAGGCTTCTGAATCAGATGCATGTTCCAACCCTGAGACAGAACCCGACAAGGGGAATGGAAAAGGGAAGCAAATCATTGACGCAGAGCCTAGCACCACTATTTCCACTGCTAAGATCCAGAAGAATGAGCCTGAAGATCCAGAGGAGGGAGAGCGTCTTTTCCACTCATAGATGTGGGTGAAGGGTTCGCCGCTACAATTCATTATCGACAATGGTAGCCAAAAGAACCTCATTTTAGCAGACGTCGTGAAGTGGTTGGGCCTACCGACTACACCACACCCTCAGTCATACAGTATCGGGTGGCTTCACGAAGGACAAGATCTTCGAGTCCGCCAGCAATCTCACCTTCCCTATAGCATCAAGCCCTTCACAGACGAGGTATTGTATGATGTTACACCACTTGATGTTTGTGATGTCTTATTAGGCCAACCATACTTATGGAGGTGACATGCTGTGTAGAGTCAAGGCCTTGCACTATTATTATTTCTTTGGGTAATTCATTATACAGGATACCAGAGGTAGCCCCACCTACCGCCACCTCTTTATTCACTACTAAGAAAGGCAGCAAGCTCATCTTAGAGACTAGGAAATTCATTTTATGTTTGGTTCGCTCCCAAAGTAAGGGGAAGATCATCGCCACATCCATGACCCCCGTGAAGGTTTCCTCCACGTAGCAGCAGCAACAACAGAGGGATATGGTCATGAAAGAACACATGAAAAACTTCTCCTCACCCATAGGGGTACAACACAAGTTTTAGGTGGGCAGCCAAGTTCGGTTGCAACGACAAAAGGAATGCCTTACCGAAGCCTATCGGAAACTTAGACCACTCTGATATGGTCCTTACACCATTACCAAGGCTGTGGGAGACAATGCATTTGAGCTCAGCATTCCCCCATTCCTTTGCCTTCACGGAGTGTTCAATGTCAACCACCTTCGGCCATACTTTCCACCATTACTAGACACATCCAACATTGTAGAACAGCTCACACCCACGGAGTTAAATCCAGATTGCATGGAACACGTTGCAACTGATCAGATCATGGACACACATATCAAGCACACTCGCTAGCAGAACATCCAACTGTATCGAGTTGTCAAAGCAGGCCAACTCCTTCACCAGGGCAAGTGGCTCACCAGGGACCAAGTTCAGCAGAAGTTCCCTCATCTCATGGAGGAACACAATGCAATGGGGACCATTTTTACCTAAGGATGGAGGAATGATCCACATAGATATTGGTGTCCACCCGCTAATTCCACTTGGACCCCCACCATTGCTTCTTTCAGGTTTTTAGTTTCCTTAATTATAGCACAGTTTACAATTTTTAGCAGTTTTTCGGGTCCTAAACTTTCGGAGCCATTTTGAGGCCCTAAACGAAGTTTTTTTGGAAATCTACTGCCAGTGATTTTGTATCTAAAATCATTTTTTCCGTTGTATTCCTTGGAGGGATCTTTCCAATGGGCTATCATGCACGTCAAACAGAGATAATATGACCAAGTCGCGACCTCGGGAAGTTGGTTGTCCAACTCACCCCAACTGAGCCCATAAACTCTTGGTGTTACATCTCCTCGGGTTAGGGTTTAGGTTGTTTAGGTTTTGATCTTATTATTCAATAATAAAAAGGCCCTTGAGCCTCATTGTAAGGGAGTTTAGAGGCATGTAGCTACCACATCTCTTCTCAGAGATAAGCTACCATCACCCTAGTTGGTTTATTTCCATTTCTGTTTGTAATCATATTTCAGTATTTTACATTAACGAAATGAAGTATTATTTCTGCTGTATCTCTATGTTTATGGTTATCTCTGTAATTTGTTGTGTTCCTGTTTAAATCTGGATCAAACCTTGACACAAGTAACACTGAGCACTCACCCGGCTCATGAACCTCGCTATTTGGACAATGGGGACCACTCTCATGTGCTGACAAGCAAGAGATAAGGAAAACCTTTAACACAATGACAACTGGGCCATCATACCGTATGGGACTCCTACACCAAATGGTGTGAGGTCTATTTGGGACTTCATACTGGGAAGATCCCCTGAATGTTGGTGGGTCCAGCACCGTCAACATTTCTGGCACTAGAAGGAGGATCGCCAGTTGTTTATGGCTGAATGTCCTCTCACCCCCACTCATCAATCATCTATTCAAGGTAGTAAGTCGCACTCCCTCTCACCTATGCACGACTCTGTAGTTGCTTACTCCTCACCTCCTAGACGTGAACACGAAATTTCGTATCAACACCTTCGTTCTGTCTGTCCCATCACCCGTCAGTTCGTGAAAGCAGACGAACTGATCCCAGGAATACAACATCTTCCATATGTATCAAGGAAGCCAAAGACCACTCCCACAGAAGTTGTTGTATCATCAGTGAAAGAAGAAATTCTTCCCACACACAAAGGTCTAGTAGAAGATGTTGGAATAGGGAGGAACCTCTAGTCTTCTAACATGGTGAACGAGACACCCTCGTGATCTTGGGCTAATATTCTGGTACAAGAGGCAGAGGGGAAGGTAGTAGAGGAGGCGGAGGCAGAGACGAACCAACAAACTCAGTGCCAGAACTGTCAGAGTCTGAAGAAGAGGAGGAGGACGAAGAAGAAGAAGACATGGTCAACCAAAACTTGGAATGGATGACTCGGGGGCCAATGGCTCTCCCGGGTGATTTGCACAGGATGCCAAAGCATTCGAAGACAATTCTCACAAAGTATGACTGTGAAAAAGTAGTGAAGGTAGAAGATCACTTGGACAACTTCTACCTACAGCTGTTGACACTCAAGGTATGGTACAATGACATTGCATGCAGACTGTTCCCATGTATCTTGGATGGCCATGCAGAAGTATGTTATCACAACCTTCGTGTCAACTCCATCCATAATTGGGGTAGGTTCAAACACATGTTTTTGGAAAAATGTGTTGATGACAAGACCCAAACCATGTTGCTCAAAGAGTTGGGTAGCCTGAAGATGGAGGCCAAAGAAAAGGTAAAGGATTTTAATCATAGGTTTCTGCGCATATTGAACAAGTTTGCAGTGGACATGAAACCTCATGACTCCATCACTATTGATTACTACATGTTTGTACTGCCAACCAGCATTGTGTAGTTCATCAAGTGAGCTTTCAAAACAACACTATTGGAAACTTGTGAAGAGGCAATCGTTGTAAAGAAGGACTTGCGCGTGATTGGAGTCATCAAGGATGATGAACCAATGAAGGACTCCAAATACATGAGCAAGAATCCCCAAGTTGTGGCGAGTAAGGTAAAGACAAGGAAGCAAGTGATATTGAAACCCTTGCTCGTCTTGTTAAGAACTTGACAACAGAAGTCTCTAAGCTCAAACAACGAACAATCGACACATCTACGAGCAAATGGCCACCCAAACAAAAAAAAGGAAGCATGTCATCAGGTATTAATTGCTTCTTGTCTAAAACTGCGCAAAGCTCTAGCTCAGTGTTCCAGTTAGAACAGTGTGCGAACAACAAATTTTGCTCATTTCATGAAGATAAGAACCTGAAAGGGTCTTGTTCGGACTAGAAATGAGTTGCAGGCTCAATATGTGACCATATGCCAAATATAGTGAGCAGTTCACACGACCAGCCAGGAGACATGGACGATGATGAAGATGTTTCACCTGATGAGACATCAAGCACTGGATAGGTGATAAACATGTGTCAGTTCTCACGAGCAGTGCAGAAGACAAACACTAAGAAGCATCCCCAAAAGAAAAATGGTCGATACAATCACAAAATTCAAGGGACTTCCCCTACAATTGGGGAAATGCAACAAAGGCTTGAACTGTTGTGGAAGGTTGATCCACTAGACGTCCAAAAGCAAAAAATACAAAACAATCCTGGGAAGACAATGGAGGATAAGAGTACGTCCATGAGCACCAAACTGCAGTACGCTCTACCAGACAATAAGAAAACCAGTCTCAGCCCAGACATCTTAGTGAGTATACCTATTCTAGATTACAATATCGTGGAAGACGTGAAGAAAACTCGTGCAAGCATTAGTTTGTTTGAGTCAGCTAAGATTCAAAGTTAGCGAGATATTCTGCTATACGCACTGGGGAAGACATCTATAAACAACGTATCCTCTACCAGTAAGGGAGAAAGCACATCTCTCGGTTCACTCACAGTTGTGCTCAATACACTCTAAATGGAAGAAGCAAACTCTATTTTCCCTCCATTTTTGCTTTTATTCGAAATTTTTAACTGCAATTTTTACAGCTATTTGGTTGATTCTAGTGCATCATCCAATGTCATTTCACTCTCCATTTCCAAGAAGATCAATGCGTAATGTGGCAAGACATCTGCGTAGATCATCCAACTCGATCGGACATGCGTACCAGCCATTGGTGAACTTCAGGATGTGATCATCCGACTATCTCATGACAGTCGATTTCACTAGTGCATAAACATTGTTGTTGTGGACATACCGGAAGTGTATGGCTTACTACTCAGCAGAGACTGGTCTAGCAAGTTGAACGAATTCTTTACTATAGACTGGTCACACTTGTGGCTTCCATACCAAGGAAAAAGAAACCAAATCCGGGTGTTATCTGAGAGATACTTAAGGCATAACATCACTCCCATCAATGGAAAGAACGAACCATTGGCCTTCGCAGAGCTCATGTTCGACAACTACCTCTTGGAAACAATGTTGGGGTGTTATCTCGCACAGCCAACTTTCAACCCCGCCAAACAAGCGCATAGAACAATCCATGTACAGATGAGTTGTGGACCATGTACTTTGACGGATCAAAGACACATGGTGGCACTGGAACCGGGTGTGTCTTGATCGACCCAAAAAACAGGAAACATCTAATCTCGATCTGCTTGTAGTTCAAGTGCATAAACAACATTGTTGAATACGAAGCACTCGCATTGGGCTTGCAAAAGGCCATTAGCCTCAACGTGGTTGCACTCAAAGTGGTAGGTGATTCGAAAATAGTGGTATGGCAGGTACATAACACCATACACTATTTATCACCTCCTCTAAAAAGTTACCAGCGAGAGGTATGGCGGCTGATCTCTAACTTCCAAGCATTTAATATCACTGCTATGCCAAGAACACGTAATGCAGTTGCCAATGCTTTAGGAAACGCAGCTTCTAGAATGTCACCACTTAGGGATAGATTTACTATTGAAATTTTATATAAGCCCTCTATCCCTAATAACATAACCAATCTACACATTTTTTACGATGATCAATAGATACTACATTTCATGGCCAATGTTGATGTCTTCAAAGACGCAGCGATTGACAAAGATGAGCATGAGCAGTCTCTGCAAGTTGTTGGGCTCATCCCTAAGGGTGTGGTATCTTTGGAAAGATCTATGACTTGCAGAACCACTTCCAGGGGCCAAGGAACAGCAAAGCCATAGCTCCACCATGATGCATGAACAAATAAACCTGGGAATAGAACAAGATATAAAGTTCATCAATCTCCTTACGTGTTGCACACAACAGGAGCAACAAGCCTTTATCTGCTTTTTCAAACAATACTAGGATGTGTTCGCGTGGACATATGAAGATCTAAAAACTTATGACACATGAATCATCCAACATGTCATTCCAATCAAGGAAGGGGTCAAGCCATTTCAGCAGAAGCTAAGGAAATTCCATCTATCACTTAAACACCTCATACAGAAAGAGCTGACCAAGTTGTTGGATGCACGGATCATAAACAGAGTTCATCATTTCACATTGGTTTCCAACCTTGTTCTTGTATGCAAGAAGTTCGGGGAGATCTGCTTGTGTGTTGATTTCTAAAACTTGAATCGTGCCTCGGGCAAAGACAAGTACCCCTGTGTCGTCTATGGAGCATATTTTACAGATAGTATATGGGGTAGAAATGTTTTCCTTACTTGACGGGTTTTCAAGATATAATCAGGTCTTGGCAGCGGAACCTGATCGACTCAAAACTACCTTCTGTACCAAGTGGGGTACGTTCGCATACAGACGAATGCCTTTTGGGCTTGTGAATGCAGGCACAACCTTTCAGTGTACCATGGACATCACCTTCCATGGACTCATCTGAAAAATCATAATGGTGTACCTTGATGACGTGACTTTGTTTTCTAGAAAATTGTTATACCACATACGCCACCTGAAGAAAATCTTTGAGTGATGCCAGAAATACAGGATTTCCTTGAATCCAAAAAAGAGCATATTTGTAGTGTCTGAGGGGAACCTCCTTTGACACATCATTGCCAGAAGCGAGATCAAGGTTGATCTGAACTCAGTCCAGACCATTACATAGATACCTCACCCAACCAACAAGAAAGCAATGTAATCCTTCTTGGGAAAGATAAACTTTCTTTGGAAGTTCATCTAGGACTATGCACAAATACTAAAACCAATGTAATACATTATGAAGAAGGATGCAGTCTACAGTCAGGGCAAGAGGGAAAAGAATGCATTCACCCGTATCAAGAAGGCTATAGAAGAAGCACCTGCACTTTACGGCCCTAATTTCAACAAAGATTTATTTCTATACACCTTCGCCTCTGATGACTCGCTTGCTACAGTACTCACTCAGAAGGATGAACTTAATGATGAACGTCCCATCTCCTTCATGAGTGCAAGCATGCAGGGACCCGAACTCAACTACCCCACCATTGAAAAACAAGCATATGCAGTATACAAGGTAGTGAAACACTTCAGACCATACTTGTTGAAGAACCATTACATAGTCTATGTGCCTCACCCAGCAATCCTCTCACTGCTTGTACAACAAGAGCTAGGTGAATGACGTGCGAACTGGATGACAGGCTTGCAAGAGTATAATCTTCACATCAAGCTAGTTCACATTGTCAAGGGTCATGGTCTCTGGAGACTCGCAACTGAGGTAGTACATGCATAGGAGGAAGAAGAAGAGCTCACTGGTTGGGAGCAAGAAATCAAGATGTTTAATGTAGAGTAAGCACCACCCACTGCACGCAGAAACTCTTGGTACAATATGCACCAATAAATTGAGCACGACACCATACCCTCTCACTTCTCCATGAGATAGAAAAGGGAATTTCACCTCAAATCTTTAGCCTATCATTTGGTGCACGGAGTGCTTTACATAAAGTACAGTAACGAAATCTTGCTCAGGTGCCTAGAGGCACATGAATCGGAGAAGGTTTTGCATGCTCTGCATGACGGACCAGCCAGGGGCCACTTCAAGGGAAATACCATTGCGCATACAGTTATCTGAGCTCGTTTATACTGGCCCACATTGTTCAAGAATGCACACGCTTACGCCTGTAAGTGCCCATTCTGTTAACGATGCACTGGTATAACACGAAGGTTAGCAGCCCCGCTGCACCCTGTGGCAGTGACTGAACCGTTCCAACAATGGGGCCTGGACATCATCGGGAAAATTTTCCCACATTCATTAAAACAACACTGCTACATTTTGAGAGCAACTGATTACGTCATGTGGTGGACAAAAGAAGTTCCGCTCAAGCAAGTGAATGACTGGGAAGTCATCAACTTCCTCCAATAGAACATCATCTCATGCTTTGGCGTTCCAGTATCACTTGGGTTTGAAAATGCAACTTACTTTTCATCTTTGAAGCTTTATGATTTTGTGTTGCAATATGGTATTGTGATGAAACATTCATCTAACTACTACCCATAGGGAAATGGTCCAGTAGAATCCATGAAGAAAAACCTTATCTTCATAATCAAAAATACTATTTACTCTGAGCAAGGTAACTTGCACTCTACCTTAACGAATTCCTTATGGGTTGACTGCGTAACACCCAAACCCTCTCTGAATACCTCAACATACTTCCTATTTTATGGAAAAAAAGCCATCCTACAGCCAAACATCTACTTGCTTGTGCTCCAATTGTCTGTTCCAAGGCAAGCCTTGTCTGCTAGTTCAGCATAGGATTGATACACTTCACAAACTGCATGAAGAAAGAATGAAAGCAAAAGTAAATTTTACACTCCGCCAGAACTGTATCAAGAGATGGTTTGGAAGAAGTCTACAGGGAACGCTAACTTTGATGTTGGTGACTTAGTCTTGAAATGGGATAAACGCCATGAAGACAAAGGCAAGCACACAAAATTCTAGTCACTATGAATTGGTTCGTACATTGTACATGAGAAGCTTGGCCCACACACATACCATATGCAATCACTTGACAGGAGGATTGACTATCTTCCTGTCAACAACCAAGATCTCAAACATTATTTTTAGTAAGTGGGGGCCACGCCCCGCGCCATGTACATAGTCTGTTTACCGCTTTTTGTTTTTGTTTTTCGCTTTTCTTACTAATTTTCTTTCATTTTGTTTTATTTGTTCAATATCCCGTTATTTTTGGTTTTGTAAATAAGTGTTTCCCTTTATTTAGTTCTGGGTTTTGAATGAGTATGTGGCTAAGATCTAATGAGTCTTGTGACACTAGAGCACTTGGCTAGTCCTGTGTCTGTCTTCTTTATGCTTGGTTGTAAACTTCAACCGATGAAGTCTTGAGGAAAAATATGAGTTGTCTGCAAGGGAAGCTTGGTTCCAACCATGAACCTATGTCCACATTGGGAAACCCCATGCTTGCACTCAGCCTCCTTCTCTTTGTGTTCAAGCTCATCCAACTGGTAGAAATAGAGAAGGGGAAAATCTAAATGCGAAAACCTATGTCAGAGGTCTTACATGCTTCTCTAAAGGAGCAACCTCTTCTTCTCTCAATAATTCGGGATCCCTCTTCCACCCCAAAAATAAATAAGTCCCTATGCACAATCCTTTTTAAAAAAATACAAAGGCAAAAGAAGAGTAAGGCTTCCTATGCAGAGAGGTGAAGCATGCAACTCCATTGGGGTATTGACTAGTCTCGCTGGCAGTGGAGAAATGCATGTGTTCTTGTGTGACTCCACTAGGGTACTATCTAGGCCTACTGGTAGCAGAGCAACACCAAAGATGAAAATTTATACTCCGAGAATTTTTAACTCGCGAGCCAAACTACCCTCCCCGATTTCAAAACACTCTGATCAAGCTGAAACTTGTTCTTGTGTTTGACTAAGTTGGAAAAAGGTGAACCATGTTTTTCCATGGGGTAAGTGGGGAAGCTGAAGTAACCTACATAGTGATTCAATACTCCTTGAAAGACCAAGGCCCTGTGCTGTCAATCGACCGAAACAGAGAGTCTAGAGTTCAACCGGTGTGTCGCCAAGTGTTGTAGCGGCTACAACACCCTCCAAAATTTTGGCCTACATCCAATTTCAGAGTCTTCCTTAGGTTTTTCCTTGATGTTTACAAGCACTTGGGCCCATCCAATAAGCCCATGTTAAGTCTTTTCACCCTCATCGCTTGACTGTTCATTGAACAACTTTTTGCATTTTTGTCACAATGTCATGCTTACAACCATGTTCTGGCTATGCATAAGGTCTGTCTTCATGTGTACAAGTTGTTTTTGCTATGTAAACATCTATCGTACTCACACACAAAGTCGTATTCACTCTCACGCAAGTGTCATCACGGTCGTTCAACGATCTATCACAAGTGTCGCGCTTGTCACTCGCACCATTAGTCAACCACACTAAGTGTATGTTGTCTTGATGGTTTGAGGAATCTTGTCATCAAGTCATGTTGAGTGTGTTTTCGCGAGGTCATGCATGTACACAGTCACTCATTCACACACTTGGTCATTTTGTTGAAACTCTATCAACTGGACCATCCTCCAACAACTAGACATCTGTTGAGTTGCATTGCACAGTTTTAGCCCTCAGTGATCATGTACTGCTGCCCAAAATTGCATAGAGCTTGAGGCTACCTCCTAGGCAGTCTGCACTGCGTGATCCTGGAATCAACTCGATCGACTGTCATCCAGAATAGCGCTAAAGTTTCCCAACAAGCCATCTCAATCTGCGCTACCCGCAAGCACATCAATTGAGCCTCCAACTGGTCAACTGAATATTTTTACCAAGCAGTGACCCCTGGCCTCATGCCTCGAAAACATTGTGCAGAAGCTACCAAGCATGCCCACTTCCATTGATTGAAGAAACTACGCAGACATGTTGGATAGACGCCCTGTGTCCATCACTGCACTGCCCTAAAAAATTGCGCAATTTTTCCAACCAGTCACCCAGTCAGCTGACCTATTGCTCACCCAGAAAACTACGCAGTTTTCATGAGAAGTCTCCCAGCTGCCTAGCATCCTGCTCAGCTCATAAACTGCATAGAGATGTCCAGCAGGACGGCCTCCTAGCTCTACGTAGTTTTTTCCAGTAACCTCCCGCAGCTCGCTGCCAACTCCCCACAAAAATTGTGCAATTTTTCTGAGCAACCTCCCACAACCCACTACCAGCTCCTCTTGTTTCTTGCACTGTCTCCCTAAAAAAATTTGCAGATCTACCCTCTAACCGGGTTAGATCCCTCGAACAGTCACTGTTGATCCGGATTTCCCATATCAACCTCTTAGAGACCTATTCACAATTTTCATGAATAGTGCTTGAAACCCACATCCTGGCTTGAAATCTGCCTTTCGCAGTTTCAAATTCTTATCCTCTCTCCCAGTCACCTGCATCCAAAAGTGAAGGACAATGCATCATGGTAGACTAGGAGATTTTTGGATTTGATGTCGTCTCATAATGAGTGATTACAGATACAGGTACATGGATTAGACATGATGTGACGATGAACGGAATGAACAAGGAGCGCATGCGAGGAGATTTATTCACGAACGAATGAACAAGGAATGCATGCGAGGAGATTTGTTTGTGAACAGACGAACACATGAAGCATGCCAAAGTACAAGTGAAGGAGCGATGTGCACATGAGACATCAAGAGAACACCAAGACCATCGAAGACTCTGCACACCTTGCCATGCGGAGGTGAATGTTATGATACACCAAGAGCACATCCATCACTCAGCAGCACTGCAGCTCGACATGCACACCACCACCAATATAAACACACCATCTCTGTCGTGTCAAGTAATCTCGGCCACATCACTATTGTGGGCCACACTGTTGTAATCAATTTAATATAACGTGCAAGTCCAAGAGATCCACATGTAAATCCAAAGATTCATGTAAGTCAAACAGTCATGAGGGAAGTCAAAAAGTCACAAGGGACGTTTTACCCTTGACTATAAATACCCCTCATTTGTACATGCAAAATACTTTTCACCTTGGCTCCTCCCACATAGCCTTGAGAGTCTATAGTCTTTTCTTTAAAGAGCGAGCAATGGCTCCAACGCCCCGCTATTGGGGTTAGTGATGTATGGTGTATCGATGTGTCTTGGAACTTTCGCTTAATTTAGAAGCCTGATAACAGGCCAACACATTTTCACACATGTATTGTATTTTTTTGTAAGAATATTCTCTGGACACTTGTAATGCATGTTGCTTTAACCTATGTTAAAATACTTGAACTATTTCGATTGTTCTAATACATATGCTTACAAAAATGTGTTGTATAAGTTTTTAACGATGTCTAGCCCGTGTGGGCTATCCCACCAGACACTTGGAAAACCCATTCCCAAAACTTGTTATAGCGACTGTCGCACTCCTGTGGACTACTCCATCGGGTGTTGTACATGCTATCCATTCATTATGTGTTTGTGACTGTCGCATCTGTGTGGACTACTCCACTGGAAGTTGCACATGTCCTGTTGTGTTGTGTGTCTCTAAAATAGTTGGGACTATTCCCTTTCGACTTGAGACTCACTTCCACCCTCTCCCTCTACGGTGAAAGAACCTTGACACAAGTAACACTAAGCACTCATTAGGCACGCAAACCTCATTGTTCGAAGACAAATAAGACCACTCTCATGTGCTGACAAGCAAGAGCTAAGGCAAACCTTTAAGGCAATGGAAATCGGGCCATCATACCGGATGGGACTCCTACACCAAACGGTGTGAGGTATAGTTGGTACTTCATACTGGGGAGATCCCATCAATGTTGGCAGGTCCAACACTATTAACAGACTCTATTCGAGAAATCTCTTTATAACGTTTATATTATCGGGAGCATCTCATTTCAGAGATTTGAAATATCGTAATTCTATTTTAAATATTTCTCCGATATCTCGTTCCCGAAACTGACGTGGCATTTTTCACATGGCTTACCATTAGTGTACATAACAGATTTAAATGGTTTTTAATAAGTTTCAAAAGATAAAACTTTACATTTAATTTACGTTGGTATCATACAATTTGTTCCAAAATGGATTTCTACTGTTAAATTTTATTTTCTATCAATGCTAATTTATGGCTAAGTAAGTTTCTCTGTTAATCTCATGTGTATCTCCATTACAGGCAAGCTCTAATTCTCGTCATCACAAATAAATGAAGAAAGGAGGGATACCCAAGAAAAATGATCTGCCACAGCAACCTTCCTGCCCATTTGCTGAAGATATTGATGAGAAGAATCTAGGAGCGAGATTATTCTCTGACACAGTTTGTACCAAGGATTCCAGACTTTCCTCCTGGGATTCAATTTACCAATATTTTGAGGATAAGGACCTAAAGTCATAGAAAGAATAGTTACAGTAGATGAATCTATTCCTGTCTTAGAGAATACGATGAAGGATGCTGCCAATTCATTCCTTCATAGAATTGTTGTGAAACCCAAATTAATTCCCTACACAGATATGGTTCATTTGGATGTAGAGAAATTGGATATTTCAGGAAGGCACATAAAGACATCAAGGGGAAAAATCATAGGATCTTTCCATAAATAATATTTGCAAAAAATGTGTAATATGTTGGATCCTCAATATGTATATAATAAGAAATATGTTGAAGCATTTGTGAAGGAAAATGGACACCCATCAAAACATATTAGATAGTGGCACAAAGAACCTAACAAGCATAAAGCCAAGGAGTTCGAGAATGGGAGATTCAAATGAAACAAGTCGAAGAAGCCATAAATGAAGCCTGAAGTATTGCTAATTCTATTGTTGAATCAATTAATGATAATTTAATGCAATCTAATCTCATTCTGAGTTGTCCCGAAGGTAGCTTTCCCAATGCCAAAGTGTTGTCAAAGACATGGTAGGAACATTGCAACAAGATCACTAAAATAATCGATTAATTGACCAAGGTAAATCTCAAGCATCGCTGGAAGTTTTTATTGAAGCCGCACAATAAATGGTTGGTCCTCCATTGCCTTTCCAACATCATCGTACAGATGCTACCATCTTTGAGAAATTCTATTTTTATACTTCAAATAAAGATTAAGCCCAAATCCCCACCAGAGCTCAACAGTTTGTAGATATCTACAATCTGCAACAACTAACTATTGGACAATCTTCTTCCTAATCTTGGAAAGTTGTCGCAACCATTCCCCAATTTTACTTTTATTGTTAGTTTTGTTGAAGATTTGTTAGATCAATCTATTTTTATCTTTTGTTGAAAGCTATAAATTCCCTCTCCAAGATGGAGAAGGGGTTCTGAATTTTTGTAACAAGAGACTTAAGTTGCACTATTGTAATTAATTTTTTTCTCAATTTTAAGATGGACCACTTGCTTTTCCATGATGAGCAGATCTATGGTGTATCAAGTTCTACTATACTATTTCTGTATATTTTCTTTGAATGGAATGATTTAATGTTATTGTTCACATGTATGTTTTAGTCAATCTTTCATTATCACTATTGATGTGCTTTATTGAAATTTGAGTTACATTTGTGAACAACAAGATCTCAGTATATGTGATGTTTTAACAAATTAATTTTATTAACTATTTAATAAAATTATTTTTTTTT
The DNA here is from genome assembly GCA_000404065.3 of Pinus taeda. Taxonomy (NCBI): domain Eukaryota; kingdom Viridiplantae; phylum Streptophyta; class Pinopsida; order Pinales; family Pinaceae; genus Pinus; species Pinus taeda. The sequence goes on from APFE031505966.1 coordinate 325,719, forward strand.
AACTGAGTTAATATCATAATTGCATGATGACCTTAATTGTGACATCTTTATAACACATATACCATCATATTACTCGGGTTTAATAATTGTTTACATTAGTTTCTATTTTATTTCTTAGTCATATTATAATACATACCCACATCCACCACATCTTAGATAGTTTTATTTAAAGGGAAACTGGTCCCAAAATTCCAATCAAAGCCATTATTCTAAACAGAAAAGGATTTGATTTAAGGTCTCGACCGGGTGATTTCCCCAATGTTGATGTAGTAATTTAGGACCATCAACATTTTTTGGCGCCAGAAAGAGGGTCAATTGACTATGAATGGAAAGAAAGGCTCATTCCAAATCTAGAGGTCATTCTAAGGTTCACTCCCCCTCAAAGTCTGCTCCAACTTCCATATCACATTCTAAATCTCGTGATTCTAGATCTGAAGTTTCTCAATCTTCATCACCTAGTTTGACTATGAAAGAAGTTGGTGAAACTTCTACTCCTATTCCATATTAGCCTATCGGAGCTCCCGAAATGAAAACTTTAATTTAGAAATCGGAAGGGATTTCCCTTTTAGGAGAACATATTACTCAGAAAGAACTTTTTGACGATAGTGTCACTTCATCACTAAAGTCTTCTATAATTCTTACCAGAGCTCAGAGTGAGAAGCTTGGAATTCAACCTTTTGAATTTCCTTTACAAACCCATAAGAAAAAAAGCATACTTCTGGTATTGAATCCTCATCTAACGATATTATTTCATCTTCTCCACCTCATACTCTCTCTGTTCAACCCACTTCTTCTTGACCTACTTTGTTTTCTTCCTATCACTCTTTATCATCTTCTTCCACCCATATCCCTCTTCCACAATCAACTATTTCTATTGTTATTAGTGGTACTACAGGGGAAAATTCTTCAAATGTATGTACTTCCACAGTCCCTTCATCAAGCACAACTACTTTTGGACCTAACATTAATCCAAGAGTGGAAAACCGACCATGGAAAAATCTAGGAGCAGTTGCTATGACACCTCCCTTGCACCCTCTTCCTCAGGATCTAGAGAGGTGGTTGCCAAAATATAATTTAGATGATGGTTTACCTGCAGAGGAACATCTTCATAATTTTATGTTGGCAATCAATCATAATGGGGCTTTAGAAGAGGATGTAGTTTGTAGACTATTCCCTTATACATTTGAAGGATCTACAGGGTCCTGGTATTTCTCTTTACCAGTTCGTTCAATTACAGGTTGGGATACATTTGAAGAGAAGTTCCTAAAGAAATTTGGGGATGACAGAACAATCACTACTTTTATTAATGACCTATCAAATCTTAAGGTTACCCCAAATGAGGAAATCAAATATTTTAATTCAAGGTTCAATAAATTATTGAATTAAATCCCAACTTCTTCCAGACCTGGTGTTGATGTCCAAATCGAATGTATATCAGTGCTCTCCCTTCAAATATTGCAATGTTTGTTGACAAAGCTCAAAAAACTATACTTGCTAATAATATGAGGGAAGCTTTGGCTATAGAAAAAAGATTACTAGCTCTTGAAAATAAGTTTGCCATAGAATAAAGAAAGCAAGAAAAGAAGGTAACTTTCAAAGAAGAACCCAAGAAGAAAGCCTTCAAAGGTCCTTATTATTTGGAAGGACTACAGAAGGTCCTTAAAACTATGTGAAATGAGATGGTTGAGATTAAGAAGCAGGTTGTTGAATATTCAAGAAGATCTTATAGTCCATTTAAGAAAAATTAGCCTCCCTAATCTCAACCACCTGCTCAAATTTCAAATGCAGACTCTGATGATGAAGATGTTGAAGAAGAAGCAGTTGCATCTACCTAAGAAATAGAAGAAGAAGAGATAGTAGAGTCTCATGACTTGTGGGATTTTATCATCACTACTTCGGAGAATGAAGAAGAAGAGGAAGCTCTTTCAGTTAGTACCCTAAGTAAAGGACCTGTTGATACCACACCAACAAGTAAAAATCAAAAGAACCCCAATAACTCGACAAAAGAGAAGGTATGTCTAAAAAACCTTCCAATCAGTCTACTGGTCCTACTCCGAGTATTTCTAAATCACCTTCTCCTTCTTCTTCCTCATCGAAAACTTTGATAGTATATAATACCATTGAATACAACATAGTAGAGGACATGAAAAACACCAAAGCCAATATTTACTTATATGAGGATAGTAAATTAAAACGGTAGCAAAATTTGTTACTTAATGAGTTAAATGTTGTCCTTGCATCTCTGTTTCCTTCAATTGTTGTTGCTTCAAAAGTATCAAAAGGAAAGAATAAGCCACCTAATGTCCCCTTAAATAAAGTGGACCCATCTAATGCAATCCTAATTGGAGATAGGTCTAATTCTCACACTCCTCCGTTTATTTTGACTTTTGAAATTTTTAACAAAAATGTCCATAATTGTCTAGTAGATTTAGGTGCTTCTTCTAATATCATGCCTTATTCGGTATGTCTTAAATTATATGTAACACCTAAGAAATCTGTTGTGCAGTTAGACAGGACTAAAGTCAAAATTTCGGAAGAAATTAATGATATGATTAGACTATATTCCAATTAAAAATTATTTCAAATCATTGATATATTGGTAGTTGATATTCCTAAGTTTTATGGCCTCATATTAAGCAGGGATTGGTATGAGAACTTACATGGTTATTTCACAACAAATTGGTTGCACAATTGGCTCCCTTACAATGGAAAACTAAATCAAATTATAATTGATGGGGAAAAACATATGAAGTACTATGTGACTGATCTAGATGAGGAGAACAAACCTGTAGCCTTTACGAACAATATTTTGGGAAACTATTCTTCAGATTCTCTTTTTGGCAATTTTCTTGCCTAGTGTTCTCCTTTCCTGTTGATTTTGTTTCATCACAAATACAAAAAAAAATTCACAAACAGATTCATTAAGGTGTATTAATATTGTAGAAAATCTTGTAAATAAGCTTGATGATTTATTTTGGACACTTTATTTTGACGAATCGAAGTCTAGTAACAACACATGAGTTGGTTGTATTCTAGTTAATCCAAATGGAGAGAAAATGATGCTTTCCTACATGTTAGAGTTTGATTGCACTAATAACATAGTTGAATATGAAGTGTTCGTCCAAGGGTTACAAAAATATATCATCCTTGATGTCAAATATCTTAAAGTTTTTCTTGATTTTGAAATTTTTATTAAACAGGTAAGAAATACAATCCATTATGTATATAATCACCTTAAGAATTATAAATCCTTAATTCAAGATTTGACTACATAGTTCACGACATCCAATATAACTCCAATTCCTAGAATTCAAAATTCCAATTCATACCTCTTATCTAGCGTTGCTTCAAAACTGATACCTCCTGAGGACTTCAGTCCAGATAGATTTTCAATAGAATTGATTTTTCACCCTTCTATTCCTGATAACATCACGAATTAGCGAGTGTTTAACAATGATAATGACATTATAATTTTTTTGAATTCTGAAGGCTCTTATACATATTAGATCATTGATGAAGATGAACACGATAGGCAGCTTAATAAGTCTTCTGACGAAAATTCATTACCAAAACCTATAGTAAAGTTAGAATATTTGTATGACTTGAAGGATATATTCAAGAAACCAACCAACTGTAAATTCCAGAGTAGTACTTTAAGTTTTCAACTTGTTAATTTAGGGTCCTAGGAAACACCTCAAAAATATTAATTTAGGACGGAATCTTTTCTCGCGAAAGGCTCGCCTTCATACATTTGTTAACTTGGAGATACAAGGACATTTTTGCTTGGATTTACGATGACTTGAAGACATATGATACCTCTATCATCCAGCATACCATACCCATGTTGCCTTTTGTAAAGACAGTTCAACAGAAACTTAGAAAAATCCACCCAAATCTTGAAACTCAAATCAAGACCGAGCTGAGTAAATTGCTTAAAGCCAAAATCATTTTTTTGGTCATACATTCCAAGTGGATGTCAAACCTCGTCCCTGTTAGAAAGAAGAATGACGGTATTCAAATTTGTATTGATTTTAGGAATTTGAATAGAGCATCCGAAAATGACAACTTTCCTCTCCCTTTGATGGAACAAATCTTGAAGCATGTTGCAGGCTCTGAGCATATGTCAATTTTAGATGGTTTTTCAGGTTATAACCAGATCCTTGTACACCCTGCAGAAAAATTAAAGACGACATTCAAAACCAAATGGGGAACCTACGCTTATCAAAAAATGTCTTTTGGATTAATTAATGTTGGAGCTACATTCCAAAGAGTTATGGATATTGCTTTCAAAGGTCTAATTAATAAATCAATCATTGTTTATTTAGATGATATTACAATCTATTCAAAGAAAAGGAGCAATCATCTTAATGATTTAAAGCAGATATTTGAAAGGTGTAGGAAATTTGGAATATCTTTAAATCCTAAAAAATAATTGTTTGCTCTAAATGAAGGAAAAGTCCTATGTTTTATTGTTTCAAAAGAACGATATAGACCCGGAAAGAGTCAAATTCATCTCTGAAGTTCCCTTTCCTCAATAAGAAGTCTATGCAATCTTTTCTTGGGAAAATCAGTTTCATTAAACGTTTTGTCCCTAATTTTTCACAAATTGTCATGCCTCTTAAGAACATGATTAAAAAGAAGATAGTTTATAAATGGGGACAAGCTGAGAGAACATCTTTAGAATTAATTAAGCAAGCTATTATTGATTCTCTTTCATTATCATCTCCTGATTATTCTTCGGAATTTTTCCTATATACTTTTTCCTCTGATCATTCTTACGCAACAGTTTTAACTCAACAAAATCAAGAAAAAGTTGAAGCTCGTATTGATTTTTATAGCTCTATAATACGTGCATAATTAAATTATTCAGAAGTGGAAAAATAAGATTTCGTAGTCTTTAAATAAATAAAACATTTCAAACCTTTTCTCCTAAAATCACGCACAAAAGTGATTGTGCCTTTCCCACGATTAAGAAATCACTTATACAAAAGGAATTAGGAGAAAAGAGAACTAATTGGGTCATGGCTTTACATGAATATGACCTTCAAATAAAACCAACTAAGATTGTTAGAGGACAAGGTTTTTGCAGGTTGGTGACCAGTGCATCTGACAATACATCAGAAGCTGATTAAGCTAAAAGCATTCAAGTTTCAAAAGTATGTCTTGTTGATACTAAATATCAACATGTTGATTTGATTTTCTATTTAAAAAATGGCTATGCACCAATTGAACTGGATTTCAAAAAGAAAAGAGCATTGAGATTGAAATCCAACCAATATCAACTTGTTAATGATGTTTTGTTTAGAAAAAAAAATGATCTTGTCTTGCTTAGATGTTTAGAGAAGCTTGAAGCTGAAAAGGCGTTGCAGAAACTATATGATGGACCAACAGGTGGAAATTATAGTGGAGACACCACTGCCCACAAAATCTTTCATGTTGGATATTATTGGCCGACTTTGTTCAAAGATACACGTGCTTATGTGAGAAAATGCAAAATTTTCCAAACCACTTTAGGGAGAGAGAAGAAAGTAGCCTTGCCCTTACAACCAGTGAATATTGAATAACCCTTCGAACAATGGGGGTTGGATATCATAGGTGAGATTGTTCCACATTCTTCTAAGCAACAAAAATATATTCTCACTGCTACTTATTATTGCACTAAGTGGGTGGAGGCATTGCCCTTAAAGGTGGTCAATTCTGAAATTATTATTGATTTTATTGATGAACACCTAATTACCAGGTTTGGTCTTCTTAATGCTCTAATGTTTGATAATTCTTTGTACTTTTTTGGTAATGTAATTACTGAATTTGCACTAAAAAGGAGTTTCAAAATTAAATATTCTACAAGTTATTATTCCTAAGGGAACAGATTAGTAGAATCCACTAACAAAAACCTCTTGAGAATTATAAAGTGAGCCATAGATGAAAATGATTCAAAAAATAGGCATAAAGCCTTAACTTTTACTCTATGGTCAAACAAATTTACTCACAAAGTTTCCTTAGGGACTTCACCTTATTACCTAGTATATGGAAAAGAAGTTGTGTTGTCGCCTGTGTTCATGCATCCAACCAGGTATCGGCGCTTGGTTTTATCCAGAAAATGCCACTCGCTCAGGGTAAGGTTGTCCTCATAGGCTCATAGGCTGGGCTCTCTACGTGTCCCTTTCCGGGAAGGCTATCTGCATGGTCTGCTATTACACACGTCTTTTTTTCAAGCAACATCTCCTGCTATAAATTTGACGTTTCTATCAACTTTCAATTTTCCTTCCCCTTGCGCTTAGGCACAGGGCCGTTTTCTCCTTCCCTTTTAGCTTCCTCCATTGTAGTTTCTCTGTGTTTTTATCTTGTCCATTTCTTCATCCTTCTCTCTGGAGTCTCTGGTTCGGTTTCTATTGCTGGAGGAAAGCTCCTCATCCTCCTTGATGCGTCGCTCCTGCTCGCCGTGGTATCATGACAGGAAGGAATCAGGTGGTGGAGTGGCCAGTCTGTATCGCGGCGGTCCCTTTTTACTCACTCTTGCTGGCTCATTTGGAAGTGGAGAAATTCTATCATTTTCCAAGATGCTAGAAGGCCGGTGTCTGCTCTTTTGAGCCTTATTAAAGCCTCTCATGTTTCCTGAGCTATCGGAGTCCATGAACCTCTTGCAATTCTCAACTCCATCTGTCGGGTCTGGCATACGGTTTTCTGTTTTGTATCTGGTCTTTTTACTGAATTTTGTCCGAGTCCGGCTTGCCTGGAACATTGCTGGTTTGTGGGGTGTTTTGTATCTGGTCTTTTAACTGTAATTTTGTCCGAGTCCGGCTTGCCTGGAACATTGCCGGTTTGTGGGGTTTTATCTGAAAGTTAAACGGTATTGTATGTTTGGTACTATGTGGTTATATGGAGTAATTTTTTCAGGCTTCGGGCTTTCATGCCCTCTTCTTGGCTGGGATTTTCTTTATATCGCCCTTATGTAAATCGCTTCTCTGGAAGCCGACCATATATTTCCTTAATATAAAACATCAAGATTTTTCTTCTGAAAAAAAATGTAGCTTTACCTTCATTAGCCCTAGTGCAATCAATTGAAGAACAACCCTACTCTTCTCTTCAAAAGATTGTCTCAAGTATTGAAATTATAAGAAGGGAGGGATAAGGAAAAACATATTCATGCCAAACACCAAAACACTATTAAATCATGTTTGATGCAAGTTCATTTGGGAACAAAATTTTTGAAGTTCGAGATTTGGTTCTGAAATGGGATAAAGCCCATGAGGAGAAAGGTAAACATACAAAGTTTTAGAAACTTTGGCTTGGACCATTTCATATAGTCGAAAAACTTGGCACATCTACTTTTATTCTTCAAGATTTACAGGGTGGGAAAGAATCCCTCCCGTAAATGGGTTAATTCTGAATATATATATATATATATATTATATTATATATATATATATATAATATTTATATATATAATATTATTCTTGAAAAACTCATGCTTTGTTTGTAAATATGTAAATAATCATATGTAATTACTAGTGTGTCTTTAGGATAATTTTGTTTTATGTTACTATCTTAGCAGTGTACTTGGGTTGTTATATATTCTCTGATAATTTTCATGAAATTCACATGTAAAAAGGAAAATCCTTAAGAAAATCATTATTATGTTGTTGATTAGAATTTCATAAATATTGTAATCTCTAATTTTAATTCCATTATTTTGTGAACTATTTATAGCCTGAATCACTAAAAGACAATTTTTTCTTATGACTAATCATATTCTAGAACAATTATTGAGATAAATAAAGACTACCAAAAGTGTTAGCACCTTATGGCTCCAATTGTGATCCACAACTCTTAAGGAGAAGACTTACCTCCCCATCCACTAATCAAATATTTTTTAGAGTCTATTTCAAAAATATTTAACTTGAAAGATAAGGGGTCTCTTTAAGAACCATCTCACCATGATCACGGGGAACTAATGTTATTGACGTTATCACTTCTGGTCACCAAGTCAGAATAATGGATTATAGTCAAAAGTTGTAAGACAATAGGTCTCATCACGAGTCGACTTGTTCAATATCATTACACCGTATGAATGTCATTGTCAGCATCTGGCTACCAAACCAGGGCAATAACTTTCAAGACAAAACAAAAATTTTAAAGCCTAAATTAAATGACGCTAAAATTTATTTCTATTGGATGGGGTACTGGTATTTCTTGGTTAAATGGTAACCTTGTCGAGGCTATAGATGCTTGCTAGCAGGAGTGGCACTACTAGTGACAAAAGAGTCTATCTTGATGCAAAAGTTCTTTGTTTCCTCATTACAATTGATATTATAAAGTGACTATCATAGATAAATAGTCTTTCATAAACAACAGGTTATGAAGTTTGCAAGTAATGACTTTTACGATATTCATAGAAATTTTTTTATCAAAAATCTAATTTTTGGCATTCTAGTCTTTTCAAATTTTATACTTTTATTGCTTTAAATTTCATTTATTCGACGAAGATAATTGTTTCTCCTAGTGTATTGCCAATTGTTGTAGCAAAACAACAACCCCTATTTTTGGTTAGTTCCTAGTAAATAATGAAAACCCTTTTTCTAGTATACTTAGTTTTTCAAATAAAAAACTTTGTTTTATTTAATAAACGACAATAGGGAAAAAAATTATGAGCGTTGTTAAAAAAATAATTTTTTTATAAAACTTAAGATATTTTCCCTTTTCGGAACAAATATTATCGGATTTGTATTTCATAAACATTACGAAATAATGGAGTTTTAATTGGCACACTCCGCAAAGTATCCCTTTGTATTGAAAGTCCTTTATTATCATCCCTTCTCCATTTCATAAGTTTTATTAATAAACATTACGAAATGATCATCCCGGAAGGCCAACCTTGTGATGCTTTTCTTAATGTTTGAAGACTTTTCCATTTCGGATCTCTTAATATCTTAAAGTGAAATTTAGTGACTTTCCCGAAATTTCAACCCCCGAAATCTTTTTGATTAAAATATTCCATTTAGGAATTGCTCATTTTGGAACTACAATTTGATTACACCTCCGAAAACACACATTGAAATTCCCTCAAGTTTCGGTAATAATCTTATCGAAACTTCTCTCATTGGGATCTCTTTAAAAATAATGTTACAGACAGTGGTTCCTCTGAAATCATAACTCAAAAGATGATCAAGCCCAAATCCCCAATGGAGCTCAGTAGTTTGATAGATATCTACAATCTACAACAACTAACAATTAGACAATCCTTTTCCTAAGCTTGGAAAGTTCTTGCAACCTTCCCCAATTTGCCTTTTATTGTTACTTTTGTTGAAGAGTTGTTTGAGAGTTGTTAGATCAATCTATTTTTATCTTTGATTGAAAAACTATAAATTTCCTCTCCAAGATGGAGATGGGGTTTTGAATTTTTGTAAGAAGAAACTTATGTTGCACTATTGTAATTAAGTATTTCTTAATATTAAGTTGAACCACTTGCTTTCCCATTATGAGCAGATCTATGGTGTATTAGGTACTACTATCCTATTTCTATATATTTGCTTTAAATAGAATGATTGAATGCTATTGTTCCCATGTATGTTTTAGCCAATCTTTCATTATCACTATTGATGTCACGCTTGATTGAAATTTGAGTTACATTTCAAAACAACTAGATCTCAGTATATGTGATGTTTTAAAAAATTAATTTTATTAACTATTTGATAAAACTAATTTTCTGTAATTGAGTTAATATCATAATTGCATGATGATCTATATTGTTATGTTAATTGTGACATCTTTATAACACATATACCATCAACTTACCTGGGTTTAATAATAGTTTCTATTAGTTTCTATTTTAGTTCTTAGTCATATTAGAATGCATACCCACATCCACTACATCTCATATAGCTTTATTTAAAGGGAAATTGGTCCTAAAATTACAGTCGGAGCCGTCATTCTGAACAGAAAATGATATAATTTAAGGTCCCAACTGGGTGGTTCCCCATTGTTGATGCAATCAATTAGGACCATCTACATGTCTCAATGATTAAATTTAGTCCTTAACAACCCACTCCATTTTTTATCATCTAAAGGTGGTCTATATGCTAATATGGAACCCTTTTGTAAGATTAATGACTTCATCAAGAGTGTATGGCTACAAAAGGATACCCCCTTGATTCATATATTACTCACAAGCTTATTAGATAAAATGCCATTGCCTAGATGTGTGATCAACATTACGACCAATTTATAAGTGTCAAAGAAGTTATTCAACAAATCAAATCCTTCGTTTAATCTATGAAAGTCTCTTTCCTTTCCTAGATCATTTGCTTGCAAATTTATTATAGAACAAATGAGAAGAGTTGATAAGTAAATAGAACGAGATCCCACTAACAATGAATGCAATCTACATTTATTAAACTTGTATATAAACATTTATAAGAATTTGTGTTGCTACAAGAGAAACATAGAAATTTGGGTCACTTTGCTTTAGAAAGAACAAAGTAGTTCTGCTTTTTTATCTTCTTTTCATTAATGAATGTTTTATTTTGAGAACAAACATAATGTTTAGCAAGGATAGTCAACAACCAAAAAAATGTAACACCTCATTTATTTATAGCATTGATCTCCCTATTTTTGACTTGATCCCTACTTGTTATTCCCTTTGTTATCACTTTTAATTAAGCTTATCTCTTAATAATAGGTATGAATGTGCATTAATCTATGGATTGAATGTTATTGTTACACGAGTAGTGATCATCATGGTTTAATGATATATGCATTAACCAATGTTGATGAAGCACATAGTAGTAGAGAGATTATTGAACACTTAACATCACTGAGAAAAATACCTCAATTGCAATCCATGTTTATATATGTTTTAATTACTATAGTATTGAATTCTTAAGTGTGGATATGTTTAGTACATGCACACAATAGACATGCCACCAAAAGAAACCTTTAATCGATCATTTATAGACAAGAAAAGAAAGCACTAAAATCAAGCTATCACAATATAAGAAAAAGAACTACAATAAGTTCTTTGCATGTAGGATGGTTTTGAATTCATTGCACCATCAAAGCACAAAGTAGTCTAAGGAGATTCAAAGGTCATCAAACCGAGGCTATCCATCTAACCAAGCTCAAAGTCAAGAACTAACAACCATCTCGTCATAAGAATTCAAGTGAAACTCAAGTGATAGAGTCAACCAATCAAAGAAATTATAATCATCTAGGATCACCAATGCATCAAGAGTTTAAGTCAACAAAGAATAGCAAGATACTATCTATGAAACTATAAAAAATTTGAACAAACCATAGCCCTTAGGGATCAACATGACCCTCGTAGAAACTATATATATATTAGTCCTAAAAAAGGCAACCATAATAAAAAATAAAATGGCCAAATATGAAAAAATCAACACTCCATGCAATTTGAATGATGTATTCGAATGAAAGGCAGCTTGATATCATCACTTCCATAAGAAAGAAATGCATCTCATTCAAATCACATATCATATTATCTTAATTTTCTTGCAAAACATCCATTTATCTCCAAATAAAACACCTCTCTAGTACAAAGGAGCATTGAAGAGGACATAATATTCAAAATCCACCTTGTTCTAAAACAAATTAGCAACTTTACACATCTCGAAAAAATGTTGAATTATTTCATATTCACAACATATGACAATACAATAAATGTGAAGCAAGTGAACTTTTATTGCTAAACTATTATTAAGAGCCAACTAAGAAAATAAGTGAGTCTTAAAAGAAGCATGGGATTTCTAGGTATCCTAACACCTATGGAGCCATCAGGCTTATCAAAATGGTCCATTTCCTATTAAGTTGATTAAACAATGGCCAATTTGGTCATAACTTATCATAAAATCATAATTTGGTAATCTAGAATGGCTTTTGTATGACCATCACTAATGTTTTTAAATGGGCACATGAATATCTAAACTTATCTTAAACAAAGAATCTTCTAAAATGATATCACATATGGTAGTAATTGGGTGATCGTTTGCCCAAAGTATGTGTGTATGGTTATATATATACTAGTAAAGCCAAGTTCTTACCTTCTTTTCCCACAAATCACCCCATGTATTAAAGCCTCTTTTTGCTTTGCAAAGGAAGAAATGAACCCAAGCTCTTTGCATTCCATCATAAAAGTCCAAATCGAACCCAAGCTCTGTGCAATCGATCATGAAAGTCCAAATTGAAACTCCTTAAGCTCTTTATGGTTCATCATGAAATTACAAATTGAAACTCCTCGTAAGTTCTTAATCACTCCTCAATTAGATATGGCAAGTTACAAGATATTTTACAATTTGATATTGTTAGGTTGTAGGTGAAAAGAAGAGCCCCCTCAAGAAATTTGTTGAAAATGAGAGTGAATCCCTCTCAACAATAAATAAGGAAACAATAATATAAAATTGTGGAGCTTAAAGGAGTTCTAGAGTTCTCAAAAGGTCAATTACATCATGACAACAAGACGTGATTAAGAAACTTTGATATTAGCAACATTCTACTCTAATCTACATGTTTTTGCATAAGTGATTAAAAAACTTTGATATTAGCAACATTCTACTCTAATCTACATGTTTTTGCATAAGATTATTTTAAGTATTGTTAATGGAATTTTGGGATGAAACATTTTAGGTCAATAATACCAACTAATGTTTTGGAATTCTAAAGAAATAACATGGTTACAAGGATCACTGCAACAATGCTAAGGGAGCTTAATTTGTATGTTGATATTAAATATAAACATTGAACCCTCGGTGAAGAGTATAAAATATTTAAGTCTTTTTTCTACACAATGCTTAAGATGGGGTTTACACACTAAGACTAGTTGGACTATGTGCAAATGGTCATAAAAAGCAAAAATATGAAAAAAAGAGTCATCAAACAATAATATAATTTTAGGAAACAAGGTAAACTATATCAAGCATAACAATAATAGATGAACAAAAACTTGCAACTAAAAAGCAAAAATATGAAAAAAAGAGCTTTTAGGAAACAAGGTAAACTATATCAAGCATAACAATAATAGATGAACAGAAACTTGCAAACAAGGAAGCAGCCATTACAAATTTTTGGGGAATGATAGCCAACTAAAGGAAACAACATGAAGTCGAACTATAAAGTTGTGGGGAATAATAGCCAACTAAAGAAAACAACATGAAGTGAAACTATAAAGTTCTGGGGAATTGTTCGCCACCTAAAGAGAACAACCTGAAGCGAACAAACCAAACCATATGGTATCAGCTAACAAGCAATGAAAGCATACATGCATGAAAACCAAGCCATATGGTATCAGCTAACCGGCAATGAAAGCATACAAGCATGGATTGTTCGAAATAATTTTAACTTAAATAATATTTTAAGTTCAAATTTTCTTATCTTAATTATTTTTTAAAGTTCAAATTATAAAGTTTTCGTATAATATAACAACAAATGAACTTCAAAGAATAATTTTATACTTTATTAAAATCTTAATTTTCATTCAACAAATCTTTCACAAGAAAGTAGCCTAATTTCCATTTGACAAACTTTTTGGTTAAAAGGATGGTCAGACGGTGAACGTTGGCCATTAAAATTTTCGGTTACTATCAATGAGTATAGTAATCGCCTCTGCACTCGATTCACAGCAAAATAAAACAGCACCAGCAGTATATTGAAGTCTTCTGCATTGGATCGTGATCTCATTAGAAAACAACGGAAGGTTTGTAAGTTGGAAAGACCTTTGATGTTCAATCCCAGGGAGAGAAACTGCTTTCATCATGTCTGTGTTACATTTGATTGATTGATTGATTATAACAAAAAATCTGCTGTGGATTTAGGAGAGATTAGTCATTTCAAGTACTATTCAAAGAAACATTCAGAAAATAAATATCATTTTCTCAAATTTCCTCAAACATTATTGGCAATGTAAGTTTTTTGGGGCAAATATTTAAAAGAAGAGATCCGTCGACGGAGTTTTATGGAAATAGAAGAAAATCGAGACTGCAATGTGTAGTGATAGATGCTGCTCTCTGTAGCAAAGGCCTGTTGCATCCACAAGCTATTAAGAAAAAAACATTTCCTTGGCAAATTAGGAAACAGAACGAAGTCGGACAAATGTTGATCTCATTTTTTATGAATATGAATATCAAATTCATAATCAGAGTTACATAAATAGAATTATAAATGTCAGTTGGGTGTAGCTCAGATGTTGGTTGGGAGGAGGAATGTTATGCTCTCCACCCAGGTTTACCAGGTTGACAGTGAGATTAAGAGTCTTTCAAAGAAAAAAGAAAAAAGAAAAAAACAGAATTATGAATTCATTTGGAAACATAAAAGTATAATAATTTATAATCATTATGAATACAACATAGCATATGCACTTTTATCGGTTAAATCTGAAGCTCCACATAAAAGATCAGCAGTATTCTGGCAACTATGTCAACACATCATGTTATTCAATATTCAACTTGATTTTTATCATTATGTTTATTCAATAAACAACTTATTTTTATTTTGAGCTAAGAAACTCAAGGCTTAAACATAACTCGATGTTTATTTGGCATCCACATATTCAACAAATAATTATGGAGTTGACCATGCCAAAGCTATTTTATTTGTTATAACTAAAACTTCCCATATCTATGGTAAATATCTAAAGATTCAATCCATCCCTTGTTGTGCACTTCTTCATTTTCCAGAGTTGAGTTTTGAGAGAAGGAAAAGAGAACCAGATGACAATAACACTGAGCCTGAGAAGCATAGCAAGTCGAGACCAGAGTTAATCGGAACTTTTTTACTCTTTTCAAACATTCCCACCAGAAGTACCATTACTATGACATGGCCCAGCTTCGTTTTTAGTTCATCAAGAGATTGTATCTCCAACCACTTTGGTCGTTCCTGCACAATTAAAAATCTATTAGGAAACGAATTTTAGAGCGAAGAACCCCAATCAAAATCAGAAAATAGGTGGAAGTAATCACCATCTCCAAAATATCAGACCTTGTTTACAGATTTAACGCTGTGGGCCAAATGTAGCTAGTACAAGATGAAACAAGTTGTAAGGCTACTTCTCACGAGGAAACGTCACCTCTTGGCTTAGGGGAATTGAGGCTTTTTAAGCAGGAATTGGTTTTGTTTGTAAAAGCCAAATTCAGTGTTTTCTGTAAAGAGGTTGAATCCCTACCTCTTGGGGCATAAGTCCAAATGTTAGTGTTTCTGGCTTTTTGGGAAGTGAAATTCCTTGTAATGCTGTTGTTATATTGATGTAATTATTTGTTCCATGACATAATTCTTTATTCGACGAAGTAATATAGGATGCATTACTTCAAAAAACAACCAGACAGAGATAAAACTTCTGCAAGAGGAATACCTGAAGTCTGAAGAGGCCAAATAGGTTTGAACCACATACTGTGGCCCTCGAAGTTTGTTGAGTAGAATTTCTATCCGGGATTTCAAGACTATTTACAAAAAGTTCATACAAACCCATTCCAAAGATAAGCATGACCGTGCCCATTAGATATACATCTGAGAAACATAAAAGCTAGGTCAGAGATTCAGAAACACTAATGCAGATTCCATCATACTACCATGTATAAAAATGGTAAACCTAAAGATACAACCAAACCCTGTGGACAATAAAATGTTTATAAATAGCCCATTGAATGAAGTTAGAAGGCCTTCTCTCTAAACAAACGTCATGTTCAGTTATTTTTTATAGTTCAAGATTCTATGATTTTTATATTAGATGTCATGGAACATCTAATATAAGATGGTCCACACGAAACACAACACTAGCCATTCTCAGTAGGGTTTCACAATGTTTCTTTTGACAAAGATCACATGAATTTTTATAACCAGACAGTTAGGCGAGGTCATCCACATTTTGCAGGTCACACTAGAAGCCTAGAACCTAATAAAGACATGCAATAGGCCATTGCCACTGTTTCAAACATGGTAAAATTGAAATTATTGTAGCAGACAAAACCAATAACCTACATTTGCCAAGTGAAGATGCTTCAGATCATACTCACCAACAGCTTCTACAAGCAGCAAAATTACTTTCCCAGATCCATGATGATAAATGTATGACTGAAAATACTCCTTGAAGGAATGAAGCACAAACGCACATCCCTGCAAAAACGCTTGCCATCATGGAAAAAATTTGCATTTCTATTTGGTTTGCTACTAATTACTAACACGAGCATATGGATGCAAAGTGCACTGACATATCAACAGAAACTCAAAAGAATATGACGTGGCTCTGAGATATTTATAAACACTACTAAATTTCCAGAGCAAATGAATTATGTGCCAAGAAAAAATGCAACATTAAATCTTCCAAGATTGCATTCAGACTTTGGTATTTCAATAATATGCTAACCTACCTTAAGGAAGCATAGCATTGAGCCTGCGAGTGAACCTGCAACTGCCATTAATGTCAGAAAACGACAGTTGAAAATTGCCTGCAAGCGAGGCACAATGATAGTTGTAAGAAAGATACTCTTTAAAATTGTGAAATTAAAATATTTTACAAATCTAGGAAACAGACATCTCACTCCACCACTATCTTTTAAAAACAGTATTTGGATTTGCACTCATTCATTACAATTGCATCCACAAAAACAATTGCTATTGCACAAGTACTTCAACTAATTACCCACCACTATCTTTTAAAAACAGTATTTGGATTTGCACTCATTCATTACAATTGCATCCACAAAAACAATTGCTATTGCACAAGTACTTTAACTAATTACCAAAGAGAACTGTTAATTTACAGTTGCAAAATAATAAAATATACAACGACCAACATTGAAACATAAGCATATATCCTATGGATTTATTAAGCAGCAAGATGGTTCAAAAAAACTCAAGGAGCAAACCTCTCAGGCCTTGATAGATCTAGTGTTAAGATGGATCTATGATAGTGTGAATATGTATAACATTTTTTAATGTCAGCATTTTATTAGTGTTGGATAATACATAACAAAGATTTCTCTCCACCTAGGCTGGAGAGCACCTCACATCTCTGAATGTAATTATAGCATAAAGCAGAAAAGAATGAAACAATGAAGAATCTGGGAAAAAAGGCTTGCTAGTCATCAGATTTTTGGAGAAGTGGATAGCAACTGACAAACTTTAAGTTCATTTAGAATCTGTACTTCAAGTTCTTGAAAACAAGTACCAAAAAGATTGCAAAGCACACTTGATTCAGACTTCAGTTATTTAAGGTAGCTTAGAATGCTCGTTGAAGGTTAGCTTTAGCTCAAAAGCTTAGCTTCAAGATTCTGTTTATCTTCAGGATAAGCTTTACTCCTAATGTCTAATTATGGGACCACTTTGTACTATAAATATGCACTCACATATTCTTGTGTAATACGAAAAGTGTATAGTGTATGTATGTACACTATACATTGACGATGATGAATCACACTGGTTGGTTTGAAACGCGTCGACAAATGTTTGTCTACTGCGCCGAAGTTATTCTTTCAACTATTATGGATCATAGAAGCCTCAATTCAACTAGTGTATGTACAGTAACTAGTGTATGTACAGTTGAGAAAATCTACTGCTCTTGCCTCTCTTTTGTCCCACCTTCAACTGTGCGCTCTTATCAATCGAAGAGTGGAAAACTCAAATTTTGCTCTGCTCTTGCCTCTCTTTTGTCCCACCTTCAACTGTGCGCTCTTATCAATCGAAGAGTGGAAAACTCAAATTTTGCTATTTAAGAATGGTAGGGTACCATCGACCTATTCTCTTACTGGAGAATAGACAGTCATTCATAATGTTATTAATTTTCCAAATTTTCACAATTGCAGCTAAATTCCACTTCCAGAGCATAAAACACCCATATTATCCAACAAATCAAATAGCAAATAGATACCTACTATTAAAACAGATCGGACCGATACAATTTATTACCAAAATTCTCATTCCCATAAGATATTACACGAATTCCCCAACTAAATTTTATGGAGAACGGGTCCACTTTAACAAGGAAAACAATGAAAGCCCACCTCCAACATATTTTATCAGTATTTTACAAAGGAAATGTCCAAATCCCCACCTTCACTTACGCACAATTCTTACAGATAACAAAATTTGGTCCTTATTAAAAGGTCAAGCCCTCGAATAGTCCTGAAAGGGTGATATTAGTCTGGTAATTGGCTAATAACAGAGGTTCCTGGTTTGAATATTGGATGAGGATTATGCCTTATTTAGGGAATAGTCCTAAAAGGGCGGTCTTACTTGGTTGGTTCTGATTTAGGAGACGATTCCTCGAATAAACCTTAAAGGCTGGCCTTACTGCGTTGGTCCTGATGAAAAGGCCAACCCTTCAAACAGTCCTAATAAGCTAGCCTTACTGGGTTAGTCCTGAATCCTAATTAAAGACCAATCCTTTGAATAGTCCTGAAAAGCCAGGCTTAGCAGGTTGGCCCTAGCTGAAAATTTATTCATTCAAAGAATTGGTCCTTGAAGATATTAATTTGTTGGCCCTGAAAGGCAGTAAGGTCCTGGTTAAAAGGTCTTACTCAGTAATAATAACCTTACTCGAGGCACAAGATATTTGTCTTCGCATAGCTGAAGACCTTTTGGATCAACTAAGCAACCGCAGTTATCATTTTTTCTTTCTCAATAATCAAGACCAACCAACTACCTGTGGATACGAGTTCTTCACACAGTCATTTGAGAATAACAGTACACAAAGTTTAAACTTACTTGCAGTTAATGAATACCCTCATACTAATGGAAACTATTTAATACAAAAAATGAATGAATGGGAAAAATCTTTGAAAATGACCTTCTCAATAAATTCTTCGACCTTCTCGGACATCTTCGGGACCGTCTCATCCTGGACTGAAACTCCATTATCGGAATTCAATTCAGTATTGACTGAAGGGGACAGTGCAGTTTTGGCACCAACCTTAAAATTCTCGTGCCTCGATCCACTATTTACAAATCCCTGGTAACCCCCATTGCTTGAACCTTCATTTTTACAACTTTTCTGATCAATCCGAAGTCTGCGGATGATTTTTCGCGATCCCATGAGCGATCCAGTACCTTGGGAACCACCACCCAATGAAATTAACTTAACCCCGCCAGGTGGCTTACGAGGGGTTTTAAGGTTATAGGGGCTTTTGAAGCATACTTCAATGCTTGTCGAAAATGGATTCAGGCTCGTAAACCCCGTTACCGCCATGGAAGTTTCAGAAGCTCCGCAGCGAGCTTCTTCAATTCTTATGAAGAGAATTACATTGATTTGGACATGGAAACTGCATCTTAAGCCTACTTATACCGTTTGGGGGTCGTTACGATGCTCGAGAAATGGACCAGAAAAGCTTCGGCGGCGATCTTCATGATTTTATTTGCATGTTATCGCTGGAGTTTGAGGTCAATGGGGGAATCTCAAGTGCCTGCACTGATATCTGTGCTCCAGGGTTTATGGAGATCCGTGATTTATCGTATGTGTCGCGTCTGCGTTCCGTCGTGAATTGTTATGCTCTTGCTTTTTAATTGACAGGGAGTGCAGCGTTCTGCGTTTTCCGGCAATTGACGTGTCCTAGAAGCGTCAATTAACGGAATATTTCAATGGGGGCATAAATTTTGAACTTAGCTAAGAGACCAAATACGTACAGGCGTTTTCCACGAAATGTCAACTCTGAGCATAGGTGTTTCCTACCGTTAATGATTTGATTTTTAATACAGTAGTTTTAAGTGAATTTTTAGAAGTTTTAGTGAATTTTTGGTTAAAATAATTTGTAGTTAAATTTTGATCGTGTTGTATAAATTGGTTTTTTGATTGTATATATGGATTTAGCACTTTAAAAAATTCTGAACAGTTAGATTGTGAAGAATTTACTTATCAAACTTCTTGTGATTTCGATGATTATAAATAAATTAGATCAGAAAACTCGGAAACTTTCCAAATAATCATAATTAAAAACTACTCAATTTTAAATTAGTCCGAAATTAAATTGAATAATAGACATTTTGTTAGATTAGATTGAATAATAGACCTTTTGTATCTAAAAGTGTTTGTTAATTAATGTAGTTTTTTTAAGTTTAGAAATTCTGTTTATTTGTTTAATAAACTTTGTGAGTTGTTGTATTAGGTTTACGAATATAATAATAATTCTCATACTCAATCACAAATCCCCTTAATTTACCACCAATTTATTAAAAAAATGTATGTTTTGTTTAAAAAAATAAAAAATATATTAACAATATTGATTAATATAAATTCAATTCAATAAACAACGCAAAATATATAATAATGAAATTGTTAATGTAAAAATATTATTTTATATTATTATTAAAAGAATATCGTTTATATATTATATATTATTATTATTGAAAGAATATTATTTTATTTTATATCATGGAAAGCATGTTATTTTATTTTATATCATGGAAAGCATATTATTTTATTTTATATTAGTGAAAAAATATTATTGTGAAATTTTATGATTTGAATTATTTTTAATTATTTTTTTATATTTTATAATTTGAATTAGATTTTGCTATTCTTAATCAGATTCTTAATCAAAATAGGGTATTCATGGATTCTTAATCAAATTAAGGTAATAGTAATGGTTTAGTTCATTGTTATAGGAGATAGGGTTTAGTTCATTTTTGTGAATGAATTGGGTTCATGAATGAAAATGGCTCATATTTTGAGGAGCTTTGCTCTTCTCAATGAATTTGAAAAGGATTATAGTAAAATATGGAAAAATACTCATTTTTCTTATTAGTTCATGTGCATTTAACTTTACCGCTATTTTTAAGGAATCTTTGTTATTTTTTCTAAAGTTGTATTTGTTGCAAAGTTAGTGGAAATTAGTGACATTGATTTTGTGTCAATTTTTAAATAGTTATTAGCTTTATATTAATAGTAATAAATTTAATGATATTTTAAGGTTATATAAAATAGAGATTTTATGAAAGAAAATGTTGAAAACTTTAAATCCTAATAGTAATATTAACTATAAATATTACATTATATTGGCATTTATTAGTTATTGATATGTATGTAAGTATAATTTTGCATTTAACCTTGTAGAAGTCAGTGGAAATTAGTGACATTGATTTTGTGTAAATTTTTTAATAGTTATTAGCTTTATATTAATAGTAATAAATTCAGTGATATTTTAAGGTTATATAAAATAAAAATTTTATGAAAGAAAATGTTGAAAACTTTAAATCTTAAGAGTAACATTAACTATAAATATTACATTATATTGATATTTATTAGTTATTGATATGTATGTAAGTATAATTTTATAGGTCAATTGGGTTTATCTAGGGTGGTTGGGAGGAATGTTTGTTATTCTTCCTACCAAGGTTTAATTCCCACAAGTGACATGATGAACTTTGTTGTGATGGCTTCAAGCTTTGTTGTTGAGTTTAAGTGAATGAAACATGTATATTCCTCTTCATATGGAATATAATGATAATTTAAAAAAAATAATAATCTCATATACTTCATACAAAATGAGAATAAATGAGCAATGCTAACTCAAGTAGGCATGGTAGTTATATGAAATTGTAGCATGCTATCAAGTATATGAACCTGCAACCTAAATCGAATTTAGGTTAAGGCATGGAGGATTTCCTCCCTTAAATATATAAACTAAGCTTATATTAATTCAACTACTTTATTTATGTCCCCATTGGGGTTGTCATGCAAGGGAGAAGTTGCGGTGGGTTGGACGTGCCAGCCAACCACCTATGTTCAATGGTGATGCCTTGAATATATCACTCACCACCTTACATGGTAGTGAGCCATAAATTTGAGCATTTTAACTTGCCCTTCAACAATGGCAAATTGAGGATTTTAGTGATGCTCTGGGGTCTATATTTTCCATTGGCTCCACTGCCTTCCATATTGTTGTTTCCACTTTTGGTTATGGAATTTCTTTGCAATTCCCCTCTCCTCGCATCGATGTCTAGAAATTTATTCTAGCCTCTTCTCTATCTCTTCTTAGAAATTGTTGATCGCTCCTCCCTTTCTCCACTCACTGTGGACTCATTACTCGCTGGCTCAAAAGGTTTTAATGTCTTCTCCTAGTTGCACTTATTTTTCCTTCTGAATTTGGGGCTACTTAGCACTGTGTGCCTCTTCCTCCCACCTACAACAATGACTAAACAACGCGCACATTTCCACAAAGGTGGTGAAGGAAAGAAAGAGGCTAGTTATTTGCATGTTAGGTTTTGGATAGAGACATCATATCAACATTTTCATGCACATACTCACAAAATTCAGGTGGAGCTTAACACCTTGGAGGATGAAGCCTAACTTGAGCATCTAGGGGTCTCGAACACTGAAGTTTGGGTAGCCTGCCTGCCTAGATCCCGGACACTAGGAACACCAAAGGTTGGCAAAACCTCTATCTATATATGGTAGATTTGTATTAGTAACTCAAGGCTATTCTCGAAAGGTGTTGGTGGATCACAGAGAAACACAAGATCAAATTATGGTTAAATTAGATGATTTGATGTTGATGCTCATGGACATTGAAGGTTACCTAGTGCATCTAGAACTTGGTCTTCCTCCAAGCCTTGTTGGAGCTCCTCAACGCAAAGTGAATATTTCTCTTTCTTATTAATGAAACTATTTAAGTTATTTTCTATCATGTTGTTGAACTTTAAAATTATGTTTGGTCTTTTTGTTATGCTCCTGAATAGTTTTCTTGCTTCGGAAATAACTCTAAAACTATATTAAATATTGCTTTTAAACCATTTTTCATTTATTATTCATACCTACTAAACAACTCTCTTATTTCTAATTTAATTTAAAAAAAAACTATCAACTTTATAATATTAATAAAAATACATTAATATTGACCTAAAAATACATTAATATTGACCACTATTTGTAAACCACTCTACCACCTAATGAGCCTATTATACTACCACCTAATGAGCCTATTATACTCAAATTTAAGTGATTAAAAATTTAATTTAAAAAATTTACACACAAATGCTAGGAAGGATCTTTGGTTATATAAAGAATTTCTATCCACCAAGTCAATAAGTAATTTAAGTTGAGCCATGAAAATTTGCCTCCCTTAAGTGCAGAAAAGTTTTCATTAATTCAATTACTTCATTTATTAAGCACCATGCCGCCTAATAGATTATTCCCTTCTGAGGTTAAAATTTATAGTTTTTTAAACTTCATATAATCCTTACTCAACATTCAATGTAATTAATTATGGTAAGTCTCATATTATATTTAAATTTACGATACTTAAAACTCAAGGAAACCTACCTAATCCAAAGAGTATTGTTGAACACCTCCCATAAAGGGTTGAAAGTCTTGGCGTTGATACGATAAATGACAAATTTGGAATCATTTTATTAAATTTTATAATTAAGGTCTTAGTTTTAACTAAATTTTGAGAATGTTTTATTAAAAATTATGATATCGTTATTAATTTTTTATAATAGTGTTTTTAAAAGGTTATTTTAAAGAGGGTTAAGGAGGAATTTTCTCCGATTTTTAATTAAAACTAAATTTTATTAATATACATATTTTTATTATTTAAAATTTTATTTTAATAAATTATTAAATTTTAAAATATAGTACACATTTATATTTTAAATATTATATTTTGCGATTTAATTGCGTTAAGTAAGTTATTCATTTATAATCATGTTTATGAGAAATAGTTGTAACTAACTAATATCTCATGATTTTTGAATAATTGGCTTAATCTACTTTGCACTTAGTCCACTTATATTTTATGATTAATTTAAAAATATTTTGAAAATGAATCACTTTTTAAAATCTTCAACATTTTTTCTAATATATAAATCTAAGTAGTCCACTTGAAAGTCATATTGTTAATTTAGTGTTTTAATAAAAAAATAAATAAATATATAATGTTAACAGAGCTTTAGGTTATGTTATGTCATTTTATTTATAGATTTACTTTAATTGTACCATTTTGCATTTATTGGTGTGGAGGTTGGGTTTAGCAAGAGTTTGCCTTATGAGTTAAGTCTTTAGTGTCGTGTGGTTGGTGTTTCCTCCCATACCGTGCAAAAGCCCTTAGATTCTTGCAATTTCCATATGTTTCCCATAATTGTTTTTGGACAATTATATCTCTTCGCTTACAGGGTTGTCAATGTTTGCATCATTCAGGGGCATGAGGTCATGTTGTTTCCTAGCTTGGCTCTGTGTGTGTGGGTACACCAACATTTTTTCCTCCATCCTGTGTTTAATGGTGCAAGCTCAGGTCCTCGGTGTCTCAATAGTGCAGTATTCGTTTTCTTTGGAGAATTCTAGCAAGCCTCCTTTATGATTTTAGTTGGTGTTTTGGTGGGAGCAAAGTTTTGCAGCCCCATTACCCCTCTCTGTTGTGCTGCCTTTTCTACGAGCCCTCCTGAGTAGTCCCACGATTGGAGATGGTTATTAGTATGGGTTTACTTTACGTGGCACCTCCCCTACTCTTCAAAGTCTACTAGTTTTCTCCAACCTCTACTCTAGAGTGCTAATCCTGCTCATCTCATGAACATGCCTTATCAGCAGGTGCAAGTTTGAATGGGGGTTGCATATTACCAAGAACAGGTCCATGAGGGGAATAAATGTATGCATCCCTTGTAGGAAGATTTTATTAGGCGTTATTAGGACCTAATGCCAGATATTATTCAGGAAGAAATTACTCGGGATGAGGGGGAGGCCTCCATGCGCATAACTCCCCTCTCAGATACAAAGGTGTTACACAAAAATATCGTCACCATGACTATTTGCAGTCAGTATGGGTCTATCATCACTTATACTGTCCTCCTAAGCAAGTCTCACACCTCAGCTCTTCATGTCAAGCTTTGAGAAAGAGAGAAAGACATTAAAATCAATAAAGCTCTGGTTCCCACTTTCTCTCACTTTTACCTGCAGGCCCGCACCCTTTGTTCATGTTACCTGCGTATCTGCATGCTCTGTCTATAAAGGGGTGGGTGCGTACCCCTGTGAAAGTCAAAAAGGCGCAAGTTTATTCTAAAAAACTCACTTTGGGTTAATTCTAGATGTTTCTAGAAGGAATTTTGACGTGGATTGTTCGCTCCAAGGTGGTTCATGCATCCCAAAAGAGAAGGAGCTAATCCCTTGATAGGAGGAGCTATCCCTTTGAAGGAGGGCTTTATCCTTTTGAAGGAGGACCTAGTAACTTCCCTCCATTGCACTATAAATTAAGGCATTGGGTCAGTTGCTAGGGAGGTTAGAAGCTGAACATTTTGAGGGTAAATACTGATGGAATTGGGACTTCCTAGTTAAAACTTGAGAGGAGAGATCACATACCTTTTGGTTTCATTGGGAAGTGAGTGAAACTTGTCAAAGTAGAGGAGACTTCTTGTCGGACCCTGAGAGGAGCTTGTACAGCATCAAGGCACAGGTTGTAAAGTTCTTCTTCATTTGAATTAATACAATCAGATTCATTTTTCTCAACAAATTGTCTTATGTGGTTTGTTTCATAATTTCCTTGATCATTATGATGAATATGCTTTATGATATTGCCTTTTCAGGTGCTATTTAATTTGGTTTGCTTGTTTGTGTTTGCAGAATTACACTTCAAGGAAGCTCATTTGGAGTAAAGGAGCAAGGCTTCCACAAACTTGCATTGGACCCAAGGTAGGCCTAAAACACTTTTTTGCCTTTGTTTTTAATTGCATATTTAGAGAAAGTTAGTTTTTGATGGCTTGCTTGTCACTAGATATCTTTAGATATTAGGAAGGTTGATCTTGTCCGCAACCTCGACTCATTCCGTGTGACAAAATGGCGACTCCATTGGGGACTTGATTGTTTTCCTTGTTTTTACTTTGACCTGAGAAACTTGTGTTTTTGTTTCTGTTTTTGGCTTGTTGTGTGTGGAATTGGGTGGATTTAGTAGATTTAGGATTATTTTTGGTTTTCATAACTTTAGGAGAAGCCCGCATCCTCTGCTTGCAACACAGTGCGTACTTATACGCATGTTCGCTTTACACACAAAGCGTGCACACACCTGTGTGAACTGTGGGCCTACAGACCCTGCTAAAATTTTGAAAAACTTAAGATTTGCTCTTTCAGTCATTTTAGTATTTGTTTAGATGTTGTTATCCCCTGCCCAGACCTGCATGTGACTTGTTAAGAACTTTCCTTGGTTTAATTCCATTGGTGTTAGGGTTTTAGGTGAAATTCCTAGAAGTTTTGGTTGCTGGTCTTGATTTTCATTTTGGTCGTGTAGTAGCTCAGAGCTTAGAAGCTGTAGAAGCCTTAGATCAGCTTGGTTTTTACTGGCCTTCTTATGAGTCTGACCATTTGCAAAATCTACCTTTGTTGAGGAATCCATCTTGTGTTTTCTCTTTGCGAAACTTCGAAAAAGCTTGTGTTAAAAGTTTGGATTTCATTTTTACAAAAGAAAACAAAAATTGCTTGTTTTTTGACTGATTTGTGATTTTGGACAAGTTAGGTCTTGGTTTGCTTATAGCCAAGTAAAACAACCTTGAAAAAGACATTTTGTAAGCTTTTACCTCAAATAGTTTTTTATAGTTTATAGATCTCAAGATTTGCTTTATCCATAGTTTTGAGTGTGTTATAAAAATAAAAAAATCTCTTTTGGAAAAAGTTTGTTTTTGTAGTCTTTGAACGTTTGAAAGAAAAGGGAAATTCTTGTGAATATAACTAGTTGTCTCGTTTTGAGTGCATTGGAAAAGACAAAAACTCTTCTTTTAATTTGTTTGTTAAGAAAGATTCATGTTTACAAGCATTTGCATTCTCAAACTCTTTCCTAGCTACAAGTTCATTGAAGAGAAAAGGTTGCTTAATCATCTTAAGTGCATTATTTTTTAGTGATTTCAAGTCGAGTATTCACACCACGAGTTTCATCTCCGCACCTCTTGACTTAATCAAAAACCAATAAAAATAACGCTTAAAGTAAAATCAATCTAGTAATCTTTTTATTTCTAGGGCTCTATTACACCAACATAGCTTAGGCTAGTGTCTTGGAGTAGGGAGTAATTAACTCTCCAAGATAGTAAAACAAACAAGTAGCTGTATCTTGCGGTAGAAGAGAAATC
>APFE031505966.1:353189-364211 GCA_000404065.3 Pinus taeda
AACCTTAGTGGCCATAATCCTAGGATTCTACCCAAGGTGACGGTGGTGGGAAGATCCCACTGTAACTGGAGCAGACGTCGGCTAGACTCACTTGGATTTTCTGGGGGGTTCACTTCACTCGAGACGGTTAAAGTGGAGGAACTTGGTCCAGTCTATTCATTAAGCAGGTTGGCGGGGTAACTGTTCCACCCGCTTTTTCATTGAATTCTGCGACGTTGGATTTCATCACCAACTAGTGTTTTCAGTACGGAAAGTTACTGTTTGTGTGTGGTTTGATCTCCTAGATTCTTTAGGCGTGTGATTCAATTTGTTTGGTTCTTTAAAGGCTTTAGGTGGTTTTCATTGAGATTTTACTTTCTTTTCGTGTGAAGTAGTTAAAATATTTAACCGTGGCTGAATTACCGAGGAAGTCCCATAGACTTCGGGGCCAACCTCCTGAGTTTTCACCAAACTAGCCTGAAGGGCTACGGGCCCTGCTAACTCCTAGAGACAGTAGAGTTGGGTCACCTGAAGAAGGAGAGTCTTCTTTGGTGGTACATCCTGATTTTCAAGCTTTAGTAGCAGATTATAGTGCACAGTCTGTGTCTGTTTCCGAAGTTACTGGTAGTGTTTCATCTACTAGTGATATAGGTGAAGAACCTGAAATATCTGAACCTAAATCTGAAATTGTTGCTACTCCAACATCAGGGCTTGCCTCTCCAGCTTCCAGTGGTCCTAGTTCACCTAGGGTAGAAAGAATAATTACCTAAAATATTCCTTCTGGACTAATAGCTATTGAAGAACTTGCTATTCCAGAAAAAGAAGAAGGCATCCCTATCCCTGAAGATCGACCTGTTATAGAAGTTAGGGAGCGTGAATCAATCTTTTACCGTCCACCTAGGAGCAGTGCTTGGTATCTTTCAGTAACTAATTTTTTGGAAAACCCGGGACTAAGTTTTTCACCACCTCGTATTTCTTATAACCCAACACCTAGAGGTTACTATCCTCCGTTAAATATGTCAAGACAGTTGTCCATGTTTTCTCAATCTCCGGAAGCCTTTTTGTACGGCGGTCCTTCTGTTCCCGCTGGGTATCAGTCACTTTCTAGTACTTTTTCGGGAGCATCTCCTCAACCTATTGAACAAGGGTTATTAACTGGAAATAATGGTACTAAGCCATTGAGTGTAGAAGATATTCTCATGATGTCGGGTACTATTCCCAATCCTCAACCTCAAGGTGGCCAGTCACCGCCTGGGGGGCAGCCTCAAAATCCTCAAGTATCGCCTGGGGCGCAACCTCAAGGTACCCCAGTTTGTGCCTGGGAGGCAACCTCAAGGACAATACATACCTACGGGACAATACGTCCCTCAAGGTCAACCCCAGACTCAATATGTACCTCAAGGTCAACCCCAGACTCAATATGTACCTCAAGGTCAACCCCAGTATCAATATGTACCTCAAGGTCAACCCCAGTATCAGTGCTTGCCTTAGGGTTATCAACCCCAAGGTCAGTACCCAACCCAAGGTTACCAACCACCTTCCGATCAATCATATGTTCAAGGATCTAGAAATGTACCATTGAGTTATCAACCCTACCCTCAACCCGGTTATGGTCGTCAATATTCTCAACCTATTATGGGTCCGTACCCCGGAATGAACTTAGTGTGGGATCCATCTCAATCCCAACAGGTCTTGCAACCGAATGTGCAGTTTTCATCTCAAATTGGACAACCCTTGGTTTCTGGTTCACCCCAGCAACCTGTCCAGTCTACTATTCAAACTTCTGCACCTTTTGTAGTTTTTCACCCTGGGCCTAGTACGCCACGTACTCCGCCTCAAACAACTGCTGCAACTACCGAAACATATGTTTCATCTACCCCACCTACTTCTGGAGTATCGACAGCTCCGGCTTCTATTGTTCTTGTATCTACTCCTCAGACATCTTTACCTCAGTCTGGACCCACGGTCCACACTTCGGTTCAGATGCCTGTAGGACAACCTGGTTAAGTACGGTTGTCACCAGTCAACCTCAATTTATTCAACAACCGTACCAGGGACAGTACTAATTTGGTCCTGCTGTGCAGCAGCCAGTCTATCGGTATCAACCGTACCCTGGGTATACATATCAACAACCTCAACAACCCCAGTATGGTCCGGTTAATCCTGGTTTTCCAGGAGGATATAATATCCCAAATGCAATTCCAATTCCTAGTTATCCTGGATATCCTCCTCCTGGGGCTGGTCTGACGACCCAGAGTTTTAGGGACCCTAATCGTCAATTACCATTTATCGCAACTTTGGACTTGCCTGACTTATCGCGCCTTACGAACGATCCAATTAACTATCTTCCATTTTGGCCGCCAATGCCAAATAAGTTGCCTAGTGATATTCCTGAGTTTGAAGGTAAGCCAGGAGAGGACCCATCGAACCATGTGATGACTTATCACCTCTAGTGTGCGTCTAATTCCATTTCAGATGATTCAATCAGTTTAAGACTTTTCCAGTGCACTCTAATTGGTCTTGCAGCCAAGTGGTACATTGAGTTAGCACGAGCCACTTTTTATAACTTTAGTCAGTTAGCTACTTCGTTTTTAACTCATTTTCAGTTGCCAGTCAGATATGACAATGGCATGGAATTATTAACTTCGTTAAATGAGTCAACGCCCACTTACATTTCAGATCACATTCATGAATGGAGACGTCGATGGCGTTTAGTGAAAGTTTTTATCCCGGATAAGATCTTAGCTGAATGGTTTGTAAAATCTTTACTGCCTAAGATCACTGAGGATGTAGCTAAGGCCGGAGTCGTTACTGAGGAGCAAGTAATTGCTCAAGCACAGTATCTTGACTTAGTTTATACTCAGTCAGGTACGTTACACAAGAAAATCCCCGATCTTCCCAAGCAAAATCAAATCACTCCAGTTCCTTCAGGGTCTCATGCCGCTGATGGTATGATTGGTACGGTTAATACCAAAAGTAAGAAGAAGTCTTCCAAGAATTCTTCTCCTATCATAACCTTGCCAGAATACCCGATAGGAGATTCTTCCGTGGAACTTTCCGCCAATATTCATGTTGTAGAGTCATCTACAGCTAAATCAAAATCCGGTGGTAAGAAGAAAGGGAAGAATAAGAATAAAACATATAAAAATTTGAAAGAGAAACCAGAAAAAACGGAATCAATTGATGAGAAACGCAAACCTCGTTATCCTTGTCTCATTTGTGACGAAGAGCATTTTACGAGAGACTGCCCCCATCGTGCAGAGGTTGTGAAAATTATCAAAGGTTCCCAAACTCCTGCTGTTTTGAAGGATCCTTTTCCAAGTCAAGACAGTAAGATGATAGGTTCTTCCTCAAATGCCAACGAAGAACCCATACTGATGATGTCCCATGTTAGGATTGCGACTCGATCACAAGATTATGGAAGTAAAAGTCCTGTTGATGGTAAAGAAGCAGAATCTTCTCATTCTAACCCATCAACCTCAGCTCCCGGTTCTGATCCACTACAGATAGAGAAACCTAATCCAGACTTAGTAATCAAACCGCCCGCCAAGGGTATACTTCGAAAGTCGGCTTTCAATCCACATGCGAGAGTGGCTCATAGCTATAACATTGTTGAAGATTTAGCTGTTTCACCTTCAGCAATGTCGGCTTTGGAAGTGCTGCAATCATGTCCAGCACAGCGTAAATTACTTTTGTCGGCTATAGGACCTGTTGACATTCAGGACTCGAACCTTATAATTTTCGATCTAGAAAATAATGCACCGCGCTTACCTCATCAAATGGCTGTCCAGATTCCAGTGATAGCAAAAAACAGACTTGTTCATAGGACTGTGATTGATGAGGGAGCTTCAACGTGTATTATGTTGATACAGTGTGGAGGTCGCTTGGTTCTCCTTCACTAAATCAATCCCCGACGATTCTAAAGGCCTTTGATGGCCGTGGGTTTCATCCTTTTGGCATTCTACAGGATTTACCTATAGGGGTTGAAGGTAAAACCGTTAATCTAGATGTGGAGGTGGTTGATGCCCCTCTAGATTACAACCTTCTCTTGGGTCGTAGTTGGTCTTACGCTATGATAGCTGTCGTTTCATCGGTCTTTCGGCTTATAAAGTTCCCTCATAATGGAAAGATCATAACCTTAGACCAGTTGTCTTACTTTTCATCGGACCCAGCCTCTGCTGAAAGCATTCAGCATGTTGGTAAAACGACTATCCCGTATAAGGATGTTGGAGTAGGACTAGTTAAAGATGCCAGTTTACTGGGAACTTTTCCTTTTCCTCCTATCAACGCATCGTCTTCTACTGAAACCATTCATATGATTTCATCAGACACCATTGTTTATGATGATCCTTGGATCATACCTTCTGCATCTGAGATAGACTCATTTGGTGATCTTATGCCTTTGAGTCCGTATGAAATTGTGTATCAGGCCGTGCAGTCGTTCTCCGACACATCTTCAAACAAAATTGACTTAATGAATGTGGTCCATGAGGAATCACTTTCAACGTCAAACTCGGATTTAATAACGTTTTCTGAACTTGTTCAAACTGATGAGAAAATTCGTGAAATCCTATGTGTCGATGATTTACCATGGGAAGATCTTCATCACAAATCTTCTTTTTTACCCGAGGGAGATCATTTTGAAAATGATTTTTCATCAATTTTTACGGCTGAATATGTCAAGGAAGCTCAGAATCCAATAAAACATCTTGATTCCGAGTTAAACTTGGGAAATATTTCTCTAACTATTCCCCTTGACATTTCGGTTAAGCCTGGAATTGTTGAAAACGTTCATATAGGTGCCTCTTGTACAGAAGATGAAATTCAAACATATAAGACCCTATTTCAAGAATTCCGCGACGTGTTTGCCTGGTCATATGAGGAAATGCCAGGAATTGACCCCGCAATTGTTGTTCATGAAATCAAAACTTACCCAGATGCTAAACCCGTCTGGCAACGTTTGCGTCAGATCCGCCCAAGAAAAGCTGCTGCAATTAAAGCAGAAGTTGAAAAATTACTCAAAGCAGGTTTCATTTATCCGATCCCGTTAATGGATTGGGTATCAAATATTGTTCCTGTTAACAAAAAGAAAGGGACCATAAGAATATCTATCGATTATAGGGACATTAATCGAGCCTATCCAAAGGACAATTACCCAACTCCCTATATCGATCAAATCATCGATGATTGTGCCGACAGTGAAATTTTCTCTTTCATGGATGGTTTTTCTGGATACAATCAAATCAATATTCTACCTGCTGATCAACCAAAAACGGCTTTCATTTGTCCATAGGGGACATTTGCTTATTGCAAATTACCTTTTTGGCTCAAGAACGCCGGGGAAACTTTTCAACGGGCCATGTCTTATGCTTTTCATGATATCAAGCACATTGTGAAACCCTATCTCGATGATTTGCCTGCTCATTCATTACATAGAGCTGATCATCTCGTCCATTTACGAGCAATCTTTATGAGGTGTAGGCATTATTGGATTAGGTTGAATCCCCACAAGTGTGTTTTCTGTATTGAAATGGGTCGGTTACTGGGGTTTTTTGTTTTGAAAGCCGGCATTCACGTCGATCCCTCGAAGGTTGAAGCCATTATCAAATTGCCTCCTCCTTCGAGTCTTTGCCAACTCCAAAGTTTGCAAGGGAAAGCAAAATTTTTACGTCGATTCATCCCTAACTACACCGAGATCACAAAGGGTTTTACCCAGTTGTTGAAACAGAATACTCCCTTCTTTTGGGACGAGATAGCTGAGAAATCTTTTGATGCACTAAAACACACGTTGACCCATGCACCGTTGTTGCATCCTCCCAACTACAACCAGGACTACTTCTTGTATTTTGCTGCCTCCCATTCCACCATCGAAATGGTGTTAGTTCAGGAAGATGAATTCGGTACTGAACATGTGATATATTAGCTTAGTCGCACTTTAAATCCAACTGAGCTAAAATACTCACATGTGGAGAAATTGGCATTGGTAGCCGTTCAAGCTGTCCAACGTTTTCGTCATTACATTTTACTACGTAAAACTACAGTAATTTCTGATTGCAACCCTATGATCTATATTTTGACCAAGCAATTGCTAGGGGGCAACTTCTCCAAATAGATTGTGATCCTGCAGGAGTTCGACTTGGAATTTGAAAAGTCTAAATCAAAGAAATATTTAGTTTTTGCGGAGTTAATGTGTGACTTCCCGCGTGCTAACATAGAAGCTGTGGTGGGGGAGCCCATTGAGGACGAATCCTTGTTTCTAATCAGCACTTTAGATCTGTGGTACGGGGATATCATCGTTTATCTCCAAACCCAATCCTTTCGGCTAGATATTTCACGGTCAGAACGTCGAAAAATACGATTCCAGTCCCAATAATTCAAAATTATTGGAGATACTCTTTATTGTCGTGGGGCGGACTCTGTTTTTCGACGTTGTTTAACTCATGAGGAAGCCGAAAGGGTCTTAAATGACTGTCACTCTGGAGCATGTGGCGGTCATATGTCTGGGTATGCCACAGCCCAAAAAATATTGCGCGCTGACTACTTCTGGCTGTCTATGTTTAAAGATTGTATTATTGCGGTCCGAAAATACCACAACTGCCAAATTTTTGATCGAAAGATGCACGCTCCACCTGCTCCTCTTCACCCTATAATTGCCATTGGTCCTTTTGCCAAATGGGGTATCGATTTTATGACATGTAACCCTCACTCGGCCGGGGGGCATGCGTATATTATCCTTGTAGTAGATTATTTTACCAAGTGGGCCGAGACGATGCCTACATTCGAGGAAGACGGCAAAACAGCTGCAATTTTCATGTTCAATCATATAATTGCTAGGTTTGGTGTTCCACAAGCGATTATCACTGATCATGGGCGTCATTTTCGAAACGTTATGATGACTGAACTTACAGGCTAGCTTGGCGTGCGTCACAATAGTTCAGCTCCTTATTATCCACAAGCTAATGGTCTGGTTGAAGCAATCAACAAAGTTCTAGTCATCATGATCCGACGAATCATTGGGATTCATCGATCGAATTGGCATAACATGCTATTTTCAGCACTTTGGGCATATCGAACCTCAGTAAAAACGTCAATAGGGTTCACTCCTTTCCAACTAGTTTATGGTCTGGAAGCTGTGTTACCCATTGAGTGCGAAATCCCGTCATTGCGAATGGCCATCGAGTTACTTCCAGCCACTTCCGAAGAGGAAAGACGTTTGTTATACTTGGCTCAGCTAGATGAGAATCGACGTGATGCTGCATTAGCAATCAAAACTCATGCAAAACGTATTAAAGCTCAGTATGATCGAAATGTGACCCCTCAAAATTTTTCGGAAGGAGATCTAGTCTTATTGTATGATCAGGCAAATGATAAATTAGGCGCTGGAAAATTCGTGCCTATGTGGCATGGTCCCTATGTTGTCAAGCGAAAGCTAGCAAAAGGGGCCTATGAATTGGTAGACTTTGACGGTGGTCTCTTTAGGTAAACCCAGAAATGGTCTTTACCTGAAGAGGTATTATGCTTAAGGATGGGTGTGGAGATTTTTAGTTAGGATAGTTTTCTTTCTGGCTGGTGTGTTTTAGATTAAAAAGTGTGCTTAGCTTAGAGAGTGTTTTTCGTCATTATTCCCGCTTATCTTGGTTTTACTCTTGATATCGTAGATGTCGACGTCTCTCCAAACATACATTGGTTTCGCTGATGGTACTTATCGTAGTACACAGAATATTTCTTCCGCAGCTTGGGTTATTTATTCGCCCTCTTACGAGTTGGTATCTATGCATGGGGTAAGCCTCGGTCAAACAACGAACAACATTGCAGAGTATAGTGCAGTGATTGAGTTATTATGTGAATCTATTTCATTTGGGATTCAGAGTTTGAGAGTGAGGTTAGATTCTGAACTCGTTGTGTTACAACTTAATAGAGTACATGCCATTAGAAATCCAGGGTTATTGAGATTATTTTTGAGAGTGCGTCTCTTGGAACGTGAATTTGACTATATTGAATATCAGCATATTCCAAGATCTTTAAAGACATTAGCAGATGCAATTGCTTCTAAAATGTTAAGTAGACATTTGCAATAATCATATAAGTAAATTTAAAAACATTTCATAACATGTTTAACAAGATAAGTCGGTAATAGTGATATAATATAATATAGCAGTGTGTCAAAATATACATCGTCCTCGATCATAGGTTGAAAAACACCTTATGATCGACAAAAATGATAAGTACAAAAAGCAAAAATGTCATATGTGTCTACAATAGGCGATCATCCCATCACTGGTGATGATCTCAATACGAAACCACTGCACGGGCCACCTTACAAAGGAACCTCCTAAAAGGTCCTGGGACCCCAATCACATAGCGCTGAAGATGACGAGGAATGTCATTTATTTTTGTTTAGAGAATAATTTTGGCAAAATCACATAAAAAATAATTTGTCGAGATTTATTATAGTAAAAGGGGCAAGATTTATTATAGTAATAATAGCAATGATAAGAATTCGGGGGTTTATAATAAAAGAAAAACAAATGTTGGTTATGTTAATAATATTAATGGGATGAGCCGTGAAGGCTATATACACAATGATAATAAAGCAAATAAGGATAATATAAATAATAGATATTATGGTGATAATATTAATAATAGATATTATGATGTTAATATTAATGATAGATATTATAAGAGTGAAGGTAACTATGATAGTAGGGTAATGAAGAATAATGATAATAATCTAAATAGAGATGAGGATAATAATGTTATTAATAGTCAATTGAATAGTAATAGATTTAATTATGGTAATAATAAGGGAGCGGTTAGGAATAAGGTTTCAAATTTCCATAAGAATAGTAACCATAATAATATTGGTATTAATAAGTGTAGCCTTGGAGAAGTTTCGAGTCTTCATCTTCCCGGCAATAAGGTGATCAATCTGTCCAGCTTTTCCTTTCCCCCTTCTGTTTTCCGTCTCTTAGGAAAGGGTCTTAATTTTGCCTTAGTGCCCAGAAAAATTCTTATTGAAGACATCATTTGCGGCGTGGAATTTGGCATTAAGAACCTTTCTGATAAGACTAAAGACACGATTAGGCAAGATTGTGTCGTGGCCCTAAGGAGAGCAAAACCTCCCCGGAGTAATATCAACAGGGCTGAGTTTGAGGCTCTGAAGACCTTAAACCAGAATCTTGATGTCATTGTCTTGAAAGTAGATAAAGGAGGAGCTGCCGTCATCCTGGACAGAAAGGATTACAGAAATAAGATGCTTGATCATCTTTGCAATAGTGGAAGCTATAAAAAACTTTCTAAAAATCCTCTAAAAAGGGTTTCTAGAGCGGTCAGTCTTGCGATCAAGTCGTGTAATTCCACTAATCCTCTGTCCCAGAAACTCATAGAGGGCAACCCCATTACACCTAGGATATATGGCCTTCCAAAGGTCCATAAGGAAGGGGTCCCCTTGAGACCCATTGTCAATACCATAGGTGGTCCGACTTACCTCCTTGCCAAATTCCTCGCCGTGAAGTTGAGACCCTTGGTTGGTCACACAAAGTCTTTCGTCAAAGACTCTGCTTCATTTATTGATGATCTTAAGAGAATTAAGCTTGAACCCGAGGACATTCTGGTAAGTTTCGACGTGGTCTCCCTATACACTTGTATTCCCATCAATGAGGCCATGGAGGTTATTAACAAGCTTACTGACCCTGATACTGCTCGGTTGGTTGAGTTGTGACTTACTTCCACCTTTTTAAGCTTCGAAGGAGAGTTCTATGAGCAAACTTGCAGAGTTGCCATGGGCTCCCCCTTGTCCCCTGTTGTTGCTAATCTCTTTATGGAGGATTTTAAGTCCAAAGCTTTGGCCTCCTATCGTCTCTTACCGAAGCTATGGAGAAGATTCGTAGATGACACTGGTGTTGTTTGGTCTCATGGTCCTGATGAGTTAGATCTTTTCTTCAGTCATATCAATAACCAGTCCGCCGCCATTAAATTCACTATGGAAAAGGAAGTCAATGGATGTCTTCTGTTCCTGGATGTTCTCATCTCTAAAAATGAGGATGGTTCCTTTTCTCACCAGGTTTTTCAAAAGAAAACGCGTACTAATCAATATCTGCATGCTTCCTCCCATCATTTCCCCGCTCAGAAGTTAGAGGTTCTTAGCACGCTTGCTACCCGTGCTGTGAGAATATCTGATGAAAAGAACTTGGAAAAGGAGAAGGCTCATCTCCTAGATGTCTTTGTGAAAAATGGTTACAGTAGACACCTGAGTCAGAAAGCCTTCCTCAAGGCCCATAAAGAGCCTTCAATCCAAAAAGATCCTAAAGATCATGTCATGGGGGTTCACCTGCCTTACATCCAAGGAACCATTGACAAGATTGCCAGGATTCTAAAGAAGCACAATGTTCCCGCAACCTTTAGACCTCTTAATACCATTCGTGGCTCCCTTAGGTCTGTGAAAGATCCTATCGACCCTAAAGACATGAAGGGTGTCTATGTCATTCCTTGTTCCTGTGGGACACCATACATTGGTGAGACCGGTCACTCTATCAATCAAAGGATTAACGAGCATTCGGCAGACTTAAGGCATGGAAGGGCCAAGTCCTCGGCCCTTGTAGAGCATGCCGAGAAGACTAAGCATCATGTCTGTATTGAAGAGGCTCGCGTCATTGCAAAGGTTGCGCAGTTTCACCATCGGAAGTTTAGAGAGGCCCTGGAGATTGAAAAAAGGCCTTAAAATCTTAATAGGGATGACGGCTGGAAGATTAGCAGTTGCTGGATCCCAGCCCTGTCTTCCTAGCCTCCTCATTCCTTCTTCTCTTTGGTTTCTTAGTTTCCTTTATCCTCCCTTTTCCGTTAGATAATTAATTATAAGGGTCTCTTTTGAACCCCTTTCCTAGAAAATGTATTTATCCTTTTGATGGAGTATAGCGTAAGCTTTTTAAATAATAGTCCTTAAAATAAAATTATTCTCAGATTATGAGCTAGCAATATGAGCCATATGATTACTGACAATATGATAGTAGTGAGTGTATCATGAAGTAATATTAACATCATATA
>APFE031505966.1:372120-386041 GCA_000404065.3 Pinus taeda
AGAACTGTTATTAACCAAGCTACTCTCCTAAGTAATAACTCTAACCCTAACCCGCTATGGCTAGATGAGGATTGTGACTTACCTAATAGATTCAAAAGAAATTTTGAAGACATAACCAAGAACTTATTTGGTATTGAGCTTATCAATCTTTGTAGTTCCCAAGAACTGATAATTTGTAATGGAATTAATAAGTGGTCAACCTTCATCCAGATGACTTGTATTCATGGGCTAGGTAGTAGTCTTGTTGATTATGTGATATCTTACACCCATTTTCTCAACCATATTGTAAATTTTGACCTCCTAAATGACCACGAGCATGATTTTGACCACGGACTTTTGTCCTTATCTGTAAATTTTGACATGCAGACCAACCACATGCAAAATAACTATGCGAGTCAGAGGCACATTTGTTTTAATAGAAGTAAAATGGATCTCTTCTTAGAGGATTTAAAGGGGGATTTAGGTTTCCTAATGTATAATGATAACATTGATTACATATACTACAATTTTACTACAACCCTTTCCACTACTATTAACAAATTCCCTATCAAGGTGTCGTATAAAAAAATAATAGAACATGCAACCCTTGATATGATAATGATTGTAAAATTTCGAGTAAATTGATTAGATATGCTCATAACGAAACTATAAATCTTGAAGATATAAGTGTGTACAAAGCTCTTATCAAAAGGATGAAATGTCTTATATTAATAAGAGGCAAGAGCGCCTTCACCTTTCTAAACTTGAGCCTAAAAATATTTGAAGGAATATGCTTGTTCATAAAACAAAGGAAAATCATTTTATCCCCTTAAAAAATTGGGATATATATCTTAAGAATCTTTATGACGCTTGAGACACCATGGGAAACATCTTAAAAACTCTTATAAAGGAGGATATATTTTCTTTGGAAGATGTGGAGTTTGGGATCAAGAAACTCGTTAATGAAAATGTTATGGATATTAAAGGCTACCAAGATGAAATTTTCAAAATGGGAAGGTTTTTCCTCATCCCTCTGTTGACACGACGAATTTTCGCTATGCCAACAAGGGGAACTAACCCAATCGCAGACCCAAATTAGATCTGCATTCGTTTGGAGTGGCTAGTTCCAATGGGTTTTAAAGGATCTCGTGAATTGTTATAGGTGTTGAAAGATTGCTCCGCAGAGGAAGACTTCAATTAAATCAACAAGAGAAACAACTAACCTATATATATTAAGTCCTATCTATACTAATCTATCCTACAGGAGCATAATGAAAGAGATTAAACATCATATATATAGATTCCAAGTCCAAATGAATCAATTACTGGTTCATAGATGAACAAGGTTGTATTAAATCTTAATTGCAATCCAATTACTCATATAGGAATACACATTCCTTTCCATAAAAATAACACTTGCAACTGATGTTTAACAAGGTTTCGAATTAGCAACCTTTCATGAATTAACCATGGTAACAAATTATATTTGAGTAACCAAGACTAATCACGAATTTTCTGTTATCAATATGCACAAAACAAAACATATCTATATTCATGCCAGCAACAACACCCTGATTCTAAACACATGAAAGAAGAGGAAAATAAATCTGAAACAAAAGGCTCCTTCTTGACCCAAACAATCTTCTTTATTAGAAAAATATATCAAAAGTTGTTCTGCCCAAAAAAAATTCCTTCACCCATCTTTGGAGGTAATACTTATGCAGAAAAGACTGACCCTCCATCTTCCCCCCCCTGAATTTTCACCTTCCTACTCTTTTCCATATACACATTAAAATATATAGACGTAGAGTCGATTGGTGAAACGGCTGACACGTAGAGGGCATATCTACTGCAGTGCTTCATTTCCTAGGGAAATGAATAGATGTTGATAAAAAGAGAATGACTGTGTGTCATCCCTTCGCACCTGTATTGAGCAGACATTATTCCCTATCATTTCCTGAAGGAAACTGAAGACACTGCGCTCATCATCCCACATCCGACATAATTGAAGGTGTGTTTGGAGGTAATAACATCTTGATGTATCAGCATTGTACTTCCTCGTGACATGGAGCATGCCTCCATTATGCACTATAGCGGTTCATATCCCTTTCTGCAGAATATGTCTTTGCAATATCAACACCGGTGGTGCAGAGGTGTCATCTTGATATAAATCGCCTTTATCCGCTAATGGGTCCACTCAAACTCGCTTGTAGAAATAATTCATATTAGCTATGATTATGAGAAATATGACAAACATGCTCACAAACAAACCTTACATTTAGCCACATAGTCTATTCAATCTTGCAACACAGAGAAACTATAATTGTCAAACCACCAAACCTACTGTGACATGTATTCTCGTTGCCCATAATATTCATTTTTACTCAAGGATTGCTTTAACAATGCTTCAAAAGCAGACCATTCACTTTACGGGATTTTCCTTTGAAAACCTGGACCACAACATTTTATCGAAATACATGGGAATACACGGGAAAACGTGCCCCCGAACCATAAGGCCAGACTTCAAATAATATACCCCCAGATCTACTGGCACCAGATGAGGCAGAGAAATCATCAAGGAGGGATTTGAAATTTTAGGCTTCTTGGATGGAGGGATGACCAAATAACATATTATCTTCCACAAATTGCCGGTGGGTAATGGCTGGGGAGTTATGAAGGGAGATTCCTCTAAGTTGTTGCTCTTGGAGGGCATGCTTTATGGTTCTACCCAACCCTTCAGCCATAAGAACGAAGAGGAATGGAGAGAGGGGATCCCCTTGGCAGATGCCTCTTGAAGGTTGAAAGGGGGTGGAAGGGATTCCATTAAACAATATGGAGAAGAAAGCTGAGGAGATTAAGCTCATGATCCAGCGAATCCAAACAGGAAAGAAACCAAAGGTTGTTAACATCGATTGAATGTACACCCAACTCAACTTATCAAAAGCTTTTGAGAGGTCGATTTTTAGTAGCATACCTACTTTTTTGTGGTGCTTGAGAGAGTGAATGATCTCATGGGTGAGGATGATTTCGTCTATGATTTGCCTTCCTTTGACATAGCCCGATTGTTCTGGCGAGATGAGTAGGGGAAGCAACGACTGCAAACATGAGGCTATAACTTTGGAAATGATTTTGTAGATGACATTGCAGAGGGCTATAGGCCTAAATTTGTCCAACATATTAGAGTGTTCCTCCTTGGGGATGAGAATGATAAATGTTGCATTCAGGGAGGGTAGCATCCAATGGAGAGTTCTAGACTCTTCGACTACCTGCCAGACCTCCTCTTTGATAATATCCCAGAATTTGTGGAAGAAAGTGGAGGCAAAACCATCTGGACCAGGAGCTTTTCCTTCCTGAAGCTAATTCGTAGCAGATTCCACCTCCTGAAAGGTTACCGGACGAACAAGCAGTTGATTGTGTTCATCTGTTATCGCGTTTGGGATATGAGGGAGAATCTTGTCAATTGCTGGATTTCTGTTGGTGTTAGGTTCTTGATGCCAGGACTGATTTGAAGTGCTTGATGAGTTCTTTTTCAATATCCCCATGATCTTCCAATTGGTCTCCCTATTGGTTGTGAATTTGGGTGATGTTGTTATGCATTCTCCTTTGGATTGTTGAACGATGGAAGAATTTTGTATTCCTCTCACCTTCCTTTAACCATCTTATTTGTGATTTCTGTTTCCAGATGATTTCCTCTTGTTTTTCTGTTTCATTGATCTGAGTCTGAATATTTTTTTCCTGTTCATTATGGTCTTCAGTCCTGCCTTCTTTGATGATGGTTTGCTAGAGTTTCTCCATTTCCTGAGCTAGGGCTTGATAAGCTTGAAAAATGTTTCCAAAGGTAGCACTGTTCCACTATTGGACTTGCGCTTTTAGGAACCTCAGCTTTTGCTGAAATTGGAACATTTTGGAACCTACAGGGGGAAGAAAGCTTTTCCATGCATGCTGTACTAGATCTTTGAAATGAGGATGGGTCAACCAAAAGCATTCAAAGTGGAAGGATCTTCTAGTGGAGTTTCCCGGTCTTTGCCACTGAAGCGAGATTGGCCAATGGTTTGACCCTGCAAATGGAAATATAGAGGTTGAGAGGTCTCCTCCCAGATGAATAGCGTTATCTGATAGCAGAAATCGATCAAGCCTTGAAGCAATATAATGAGGACCAGACCTTTTGTTATTCCAAGTGAATATTTTGTTGTTGCAGGGTAGGTTGATTAACCAGTTGCTTTGTATGAACTCCTTGAATCACTCACTTTCATTGTCCAATCTGATTCAGCCTCCTGATTTTTCCTCTAATTTGGTGATCATATTGAAGTCGCCTCCCGTGATCCAAAGTGGATGGGTTCGGTTTGTGTTGAGCAGTGTGAGCGTGTCCAAAGTTTTGATTTTGTCCTCAACAGCTTGCGGGAAATACACATTGGTAAGATGACCATGCACATTGGTCCCTATGATATGGAAGTTAGCTTGAATGAAGTGGTGGTTTGCATTAAAATCTGTGAGTGCAATAGCTTGTGCATTCCAAGCTATTGCTACTCCACTCGAGGCTCCTATAGCATCCACCGCCATTGTGTGACAGCCAGACCATGCTTTTGAAAGGATGGTACTGAGAAGAGTACTATTATATTTCGTTTCTTGCATAAAGAAGATATGAGTTTTCTCCTTTTGTATCAAATTTTTATCATTCTATATTTCCCATGGCCATTCAACCCTCTTAGATTGCATGATGTGAGCTTCATGGTTCAGGGTTGGGGAGTGGCCTATAGTACTTGGTGAGTTTAGAATATCTTCCAAATTCTACCAACATTTCCCCAATGAGGATGGTTCGCTGTAGATATGTCTTTCTTCCTCTTTTCTTAGTATCTTTGAACAAGTTATTGCCATCCCATTGACTTCCTGGTTAAATTCCTAGAGATCTTTGTTGATGTGCTCTGGATAGAATGACCTCTAGACTTTCTAGCTGTCTTGTCGGGATCTTATCATATTGTTTTTTCTTGCAAGCCTGCTCAAGGCTAAAAATATCCAAGTCTCCTAGGTCAATGCTTTCAGGCTCTTCATTTATTTTCTTGAGTTCACTGCTCTCGGTAATGATGTTCGCTGCAAGCTTGGGATCAATCAGAAGGGTATCGATCTCCATACCATTAGGTTTCCAGTCCATCTCTTTAATGGAGGCGGTGGAGGGGGGAGCTTGGGGTTGGTCAGGGACATGCTTAGGAGACGCATCTAGCTGAGGGGTAGCAGAAGGCTGAGTAGGAATCTCATGAGAATGCATGGGGGGTTCAGGGGCCACAGAGTCAATTTGAGCCAGAATATCAAAGCTATTACTGGTTGAGGGTTTTGGATTGCCGGCCAGGGTATTTTTAGGTTGAGAAGCAGGATTTTTGTGATTCCTTTTCCGAGATTCCACTTTGATAAAGCCTTATTGGTCGGTTTTCCTAGAGGCAGTGTTGGAGCAGGGCTTGGCATTGAGTGGGCAATCTCGGAATAGGTGCCCATGTGCATGACATTTTTGGCATTTGAATGGAACATGCTCGTAATCTAAAGTCTAAATCCATTCAAAATCATCATGGAATAAACTTACCGAGTTCGGAATAGCTTTGTTCAGGTGCATGTAGACACAAATGTGGGCATAGGAAGTGTATCTTATGTGTTTTGTTTCTTTTGCAACTTTTATGAATTCTCCCAGTCCATTTCCAATGTCTTTTAAAGATTTCTCATCCCAATATTCTAGCAGCAGGGAATATAGCTGAATCCAAACTGGTGCTGAGCTAAGATCTTCTTTATCCGGGTTGAATTGCTTGATCCAGTCACATAAATAAAGTCCAGTGGCGTTGA
Source organism: Pinus taeda (assembly GCA_000404065.3). Lineage (NCBI taxonomy): Eukaryota > Viridiplantae > Streptophyta > Pinopsida > Pinales > Pinaceae > Pinus > Pinus taeda. The sequence continues at coordinate 377,926 of APFE031505966.1, forward strand.
AGAAGTAAGGGCCATTGTCTAAGACCCTGTTTCAATCTTCTATGCAGTTGAAGATCACTGTGAAAAAACCTTTTGGTCCTAGCTTCAGATTGATGTGTCCTTTTGGTTTCCATTTGGCTGCTATCCATCCCTGTAAGGCTTTCTCTATTGGCCAAAACCCAATAAATTTCCCAATAAGGGCATGATATTTCATGTATTGGACCTGGGTGTTGATTCTCTAACTGGGCAGTTCAATCTTAGCTTGTTTTGTAGCTACAGGTTTGCAGGTTGCAGAGATTTCTTTGGGTTTCTCATCATCTTTCACTACGTGTGGCTGCCTGTCCAGGGGTATATCTTCTATACCCTGTGGTTCATTATGTGAATCAATGTTATGTTGATCTGTTTGCCTTTGTGGATTAGAGGCATTGTCAAAGCTGTTCATGGCCCATAACGGAAGGTTCACCCAAGGGGGAGGCTTCGAGTCCTCCCCCATCGGGGAAGCCATTGAAGTTGAACTATGAGCTGACGTGTGTGGCTATCAGGAGTTGCAGGGTCAGTGGATCAGGGGATCCGTGCTCTGAGAAGTACTACGTCGCTGAGAAAGGTTAAAACCCTAGGTCGCCATGTTCCTTGCTCCTTTGCATGCTGTCATATTTGAACATATTACTTTTCAAGTCTTTTATGAAATAGATGCTTGTGTGCTCTAAAAAGGTAGTGCGCTTGACCCGGTTTAGACTAACTACTCGCACGATGAGCTACGATCTTGCTCAAGATCGAACACAAGACCAGTCCGTCATGTTAAGAAATTTACCTAATAAGATCTTATTAGCATTGGCCAAAACCCTGGCCAATTCGACCAAGTGAGCCTTCACCGCTCACCTCCAGGTCTTGCATTACAATGAAGTCCTTCTAGCCTTTTATAGGCTCCATTACATATAATACCACAGGCAGAATACCATGGGTGCACAATACCATGTGCCCCAAAAACCATCACTGTTTAACCTGGTCAACTTTGACTCTATCCCGAGTCAATTTTACCTAACAATTCTTCCCTTAAACTTGACTCGAGGTTCTTTGACTAACTCCATCCAAACCTGCTAAGTGAGACAATCCTGCTCACTCTAGCTCTTACCCCCCTCAAAGTTTTTACTCGGGGTATTGTTTACCTGACATCCCCCCTATCACCTAGGTCTAACCCAGACTTTACCGGTGATCACTGAGGGTACACATGCCTTACTAGGTCTTACAGTAGTATGCCCATTTACATGCAATAATTTGACTTCATTAATTTTTTTTTTTGTTTATTGTTGTTGCTATTCTGACCCATCTTCTCTCAATTGCGGGCATCCTTGTTTTGTTTCTTTGCTGCCTTCTTGCCAAGTTTAACTACCTTTAATTTCTGAGATGAATCCTTGAAACCCTCGCCTAGGGTGACTTCACCAGGAGGCCTTGACCTAGATCTGGAGTGTGATAACATGCGATGTTTCTTGTTAGCTCCAAGGAATACCTTGATCTACGGTGGGTTGCGCATCACCTGACTGCTCAGGATTCCAACGTGCCTTCGATCAATGCTCTTGTCCTTCCTCATGGAGCCTACCATTGCCAACACATCTCTAAAATCACCACTCTAATACTTCCAGGACCATTTCACACACCAATCTCATACAGGCATAATCATTTTGAGTGTCTTTGACTACGCCATTAAATCTCACTCGATGTCCATGAGCTCTTGATTCGCTCCCATGATCCTTCACGCTGCATTCACATCTGAACACAGATTTCTCGCACTGTTCTTCCCTTTGGTTTCCCTTTGTTGACAATGTCAATTCCAACTAAATATTTGCAAACCCAAAAAACAAGGTGTCATGGACCCTGCGATTGCTGTGAGTGAAGTCCGAAAATGATGTATGAGGCTGCGTCATGCTTTGTCTAGGAAAGTCATCTGCTTGAGAACAACTCTCGGCCGCCCATGTCGGCGGTAGATCAACATGCCAAACGGTGAATGGAAGTATTCCAGTGTCAATGTCATGGGTATCTGCTGCAGAGGCATAGATTCGAGAGTAGGACTTGTTGACCCGAAGGCATAATTACGGTAGGATTGGCGATCACGTCAATGCCGTGAAAGGATTCATTGTAGCCTGGAAAGTTGCATGCAGGTGATCCAATGGGGAGGACGGAACAAGTCGAGCAGTGCGGTGAGATGGTGGTACCTAGCATGGAATATGTGGACTTACCCCAAAAGGCCTCATACCAATGGAGATATTTATCCATCCTTATATAACCATGATCCTCGCCACTTCTAGTCAATGTGGGACTTTGGTCGTATACCCAACACGTCATGACGAGACCGACTTTACCACTACGCTGCCTCCACGACCTTGTCTAAGTTTTTATCTTAAACTACTAAAATAATATAATTTTTTCATGAGTACCACTCCATATATATATATATAACACTAATTGATTTTTTTACTAGTTTTCTTTTCATTCGACTATATGTTTAAAACATAGAGATCATTCCTCACAATCTTTTGATAACGGTAACCGGATCATCGTACCGGATGGGACTCATACATCAAATGGTGTGAGGTCTAGTTGGGACTTCATACTAGGTGTTAGTGCTCAAATCTGCCTTAGGCTGAAGGATGGCGGGATTCAAGATAACATCATACCACGCTTAGCCTCATAGCTAGCCCTACGAGGACAAGAGAGGGCTCTCTTCGGGTCAAGCTCAAAAAAGATAATCGATGGGGCTCGAGATGACTAAAATAAAAGGCTAATGTTAGGCTAGATATGAAGTACAAGGGTTTGATTTGAGTTTTTAGGAGTTTTTGTGTTGGAATAGGGAAAGGCAAATCTGGGCTTGGGGATGAGGCACAGTTTTTTGCAGAGGTCTGATTGGGGCAAGGAAGGCGATCATCTTGATGCCTTTAAAGGGAATGAATGGGTATATCAGACTGGTGAGGAGCTAAGGAAATCAAGAAGGTTTCAAGGATTCTCCTTAAACAGATGAAAACATGTAAAATCAAACAAATTTAAAGGCAGAGCATGACAATCAATGGATTCTACCTTAATCACTTCATTTGTTCAATTGCAGAAGATGATAATAAGGAAAATGAAACACATAAAAACTTACAATTACTAATAGAAGCACACCATCAAAACATAAAGCCACATGGATCCCAAACAGTGTTGCAAAACCCTAGTCTTTCCTTAGCCAAAAATAGAGAAAATATGTACAATAGTATGCCAAAGCAATCCCAAGTGTCCAACCCTGAAAATGACTGAGATATTACATGATATAGACTAGCCCAACTCATTCCCATGCCTCTAGGGGTCTAGCTCATCATTCTAGGAGCTGTTTCAACCAATTCTAAACCAAGCACTAAAATCTAGGCAATCAAAACAACTTGCCTCTATATGTTAGGAAACTGATTCATTCATTAAATTTTCACTTGTTAGTGAATGAATCCTCTAGAACAAGTAAATAAGTGCCAAAATTACATCATGTTTATCCAATTACATCAAGCTAGATAAAAAATTACATATGGAATCAAAACTAGTGAAACTGGCCGAATTTCTGAGCTGGAAGGTGAAAAATTTGGCAAAAATCCTCTGTGCACTGCGCCAAATCCTCTATGCGTTGTGCCACTTTGAGGTTGAGTTTGAGACACTTAATAAAGTCAAAATTGTGCCCAAGATAGCTTGTTGGAAAGCTCTGCCTGTCTACTCTCCAACCGAAGTGGAATTTTTCAATTTGGTGTTCATTTGCCCCTCCAAAACTGCAATCTCCCAAGACGACTTCCTGTGTGTCAAAATAGGGGCAGTGAGGTCATTTTTTGACCTTTTGAGGACTCAAAATTTGCCCAAACTTCTTGGCCATGCACCACCAGTCATGATTTTTCATGCCAAATCCAGAAATATAAAATTTTTGCCATTTGGAGCTCCCTAGGAAAAGCACGCGCCATGTGGCACGACGCACAGGGAGAAAAACTCTGTTTTTAGTGCCAAAATTTGTCAAAATACCAAAAATGCCCCAAATTTCTTGAAATTTGGGCTGGAGCTTCTTCATCAAGTGTCATGCTGGGATAAAAAGGCTTTGGCCAATATCCGAAGGCGATCATGCTCATTTTGCCTCTCTTGCTTCTTTATTGCCTTCCTCAATCTTGCCTTCAAATTCCTTATCCGAGGCTTGGAACTCATATTGCGTGCCCTGTATTGGAAAACCATATGCCTCAATAATGCTTTGTCCTTGTCAGCCTTTTCCAGTAGTATCTCCAGGTGGATGTCGATCTGCTCGAGCCAAGACTCTCGGTCATCATTAATCTCTTGCTCCAAAGGAGTGAGCTCAATCCTCCTCTGTTGGGCAGCTCGGTGATTCTCGCGGATGTTCCGCAACTCCATGATCTCCTGCTAGTCTTCGAGCTGTTTATTCCTCTGCTCCAAGTATCTGATAGTCCACTTAGCCCTCTCCAAATTGAGAGACAAGGCTTTGATCTCTGTCTGCTGTTCCTGAATGATCTCCTTAAGTTTGGCACTTTCCGGGCCTCCCATATCTGTATCATCATCATGAATGAGAATGAAGTCGGTTTCTCGTTCACCTGAAGGACCCTCATCATGCATTGCCTTCTTGCCTCGGTCCTGTACCTATGGTGCTGATGTCGGAAGCGAGCCCCCTTCCCCCAAGTGGAGATAACACTTGCTTTGCAGCTGCAAATAACTGCCTCGTGCCCTTCTGATATGTAATGAAGACTGGTATAGTAGCAGTGTGTGGATCATGGCCTTCTTGCTGATGAGAAGGTATCCTAGTCTCATGCCCAACCTCTGAAGGTCCCTGCGGAGCTCTGAAAAAGTCACGAGAGATGAAATCATCCCAAGTGATACCTTGTAATCCAAGCTGATGAACCACCAAAATATTGATGAGAGCAAAATGAAAAATGCTATTGAACTGCTGTTCAGGGGTCTTGTGCTGCACAAGGGCGATCATCCTCTCTATGTTCCGGAATATGAAAAAAGGAATGTTCATCATCCTTACCCAAGTGAAATGCATGAGCAACTTGATGTGATAAGCATATACTCGAGAGAAGCGACCTTCACAACTGAAATACTTCATGATTAATTTCATTAATGGAGCATATTCATCTTTGAGATATCGGAATGGGAACACTCTCTTGAGCTGCCTCAAGAAACCAGGTTTAATATATGGCTCATAATGTTGTCGTTCAATCTTCTGCTTCTTATTCCATGGTTCTCCAACGTTAGGCATGCCGGTGGCCAATGAGATAGATTCTGGTGTAAGTGTGAAGGTGACACCAGCCAAAGTAACCTGATCTCCATGTAAATGCAATACGAATAGACGAGCCAACTCATGATGAAATTGAACAGTAGCAACCTTTTCACAAAGTTCAAAACATGAATGAAATTGGAAACAAGAGACGGCAAGAGGGCAGTGTTGAGATTGCAACAAGATGATGGAGCTTAGTGAAAAGAGTCGCCTTCACTAAGTGGGCCCGCAGGCTATTTTTGGCGCAAGTCTATTTTTAGACTATGTCTATTTTTAGACATATGGATCACGTCTATGGATTGCAGGTTGTTGGTTATGGATGATTGATCAAGTTGAGAAAATAGATGGACTTCTATTTTTGATGAAAGTGTGAGTGATCACAATGTGAGTGATCAAGTCTATTTTTAGACTGGCTGTCAAAAATAGAAAAGTCAAATATTATTATCTCACAATAATATTTGGACTATAAACTTAATCTTATTCTCTTGGAGCACTTCAGTTCGAGCTACGGATGTGGCACATGCAATTGCATGAAGGAAATATGTGGTTCTTATGGGTTAGTTGAGTTGTTGCATGCATGACTTCAGTTAGAACTCAAGTGAGTTGAGTGTAGTGGACTGGAGGTGCAGTTGATGGAGTTGTGTTCAGTTTAGCTTTGTTAAACTGGTTGTATTTAGTCTAACTGGAAAATAGACTAGAGATGAGTTGGGTGAATTAGTTATTAATTAATTCACAAGTTATTAACTCATAATACAACTAATGAAGACATCAGTTAACTCAGTTGCATGTCAGTGCATGTTCAGTTCAGCAGGGACAGGTGTTAGAGAATCAGATGGCTATCAGTTGTGACTATAGTTGTGCACCAGATCTTGCACAATCAAGGGATTGAGTATGCCAATGAGTTTGCCCACGTATTTGCCCACATTTTAGCTTATGCTCACGTCCACAAAGCGTGAGTGACTATTTTGCAGGTGAAAAACGAGTTTGGTGAGCCATTCTCATTAGTTCTTGAGTAGGTATTGAGCAGTGGAGGCAGGCAAGCAGTGGAAGAGATTTGGAGATCAGATCTGAGCTGTATTGTGTGTAACAGAGGTGGAGATACTTGTGAGAAGTATTATGTTGTGTAATGTTACAGGACTCAATCATTAATATACAGATAGTTGGGGTTTTTAGTGAGATGCTTTCCTCGGGATACATACTGTGTTAATGTGTGAATGCTCTTGATGTTTTATTGTTATTGATGCTGCTATATTGATGATCAACGTAGAGGAGCTTATGTATTGTGTATGTTTTCCGAAATAGTACATGATCAGGATAATCTCCATTGAATATGTGTTAAAATATTCAAAATTTATACATGGTATCATAGGTGTTGATCATCAAATCTACTATTCAGGAAGTGACTACATTCTATTTCTCTAGGCAGAGCCTGTAATCGGGCCAGGTAGCCTCTGGATTCATCATTCCTTTGGAAGGTGAAATATCCGGTAAAAGCCCATACAGTCAATATCTGTACAAGAAATACTGCGTTCTCACGAATCTTAGATCGGAAGCAGTTGAGTTGGTTGCTGGTGGAATTCGAATTTGCAGCAGTGCTTTCTTGGTGACAACGCAGCAATGTATTTCAACGGATTGCGATTGGAGTATGCTCTTGAGAGCAACTCAAAATATATTGCATGGAAGGACAGGATGGAGGCAATATTGGATGATAACGGGCTGAAGGAGTTCATAGATACGGATATCCAAAAGCCTACTGATGCTACTCAAGCTGATGCTTGGCAAAAGAAGATCGCAAAATGTCGAAGGATTCTGTTGGAGGGCGTGAAGAATCACATTGTGTCCAGCCTCCATGGAAAGGCTACTCCATATTTGATGTGGAAATCATTAACAGAATTATTCCAAAGCAAGAGCGATCAGAGGAAGCTGGCGCTCAAAGATAAACTCAGAAACATCAAATGCGAGAAGGGTGACAGTATTTCCAAGTATCTCACGAAGTTCACTCAGTGTCGAGATGAACTGGGAAGTGTGGGGGTTACTGTCGATGATGAGGACTTGGTGAGCTTGGCTCTCCTTGGTCTTCCGAAGAGTTGGCATTCCTATCAGGACTCTGTCAATGGTCGGGAGAAGTTGCCAGGATGGGAAAAGACTATGGTCAGATCTTGTGCAGGAGGAGATCAGGCGGAGCACCAGGGACGGATCTTCGTCAAAGGGAGCTGATGAAGAGAATTGTGCTTTGGCTACCAAAGCAAAGAAAGGGAAGAGCAAGAAAGCTTCTCAGTCTGGTGCGAAAGGCAAGAAGCAGGATATGTCCAAGGTGAAGTGTTTTCACGGTCACCAGCACAGACACTATGCCACAAATTGTCCGCGGAAGAAGAAGAACAAGCAAGCTGCTGGATCTGCAGGGGGAAAGGCCTTAGCTTCTCATTTTGAGCTTGATTTTTCATTGATCGCATGCTTGGTTTCAAGTGTGATGGGATCAGTGTGGTTCTTGGACAGTGGTGCGTCTTTTCACATGACGGGAGATAGAGATTTGTTCTCTGATCTGGAGGACAAAGATCTTGGAGTGCACATCGAGATGGGCGATGGTGGTAGATACAGTGCGACCGGTATCGGTACCATTTCCTTTGAGAGGGAGTCTGGTAAACCCTTTGTATTGAAGGAAGTCATGCATGTTCCAGGATTGAAGAAGAATCTCATCTCAGTGGCGATGTTAGAAGACAAGGGGTATGATGTTGTTTTCAGCGAGGGAAAGGCCTTCCTGTGCAGCGAGACAACTGGTGAGACCCGGAAGATAGGGGTTCGAGTGAGGAACCTTTATCAGTTGCATGTAGATGGATGCGCAGCTATGGCAGG
>APFE031505966.1:388728-400706 GCA_000404065.3 Pinus taeda
TTAACTCAGTTGCATGTCAGTGCATGTTCAGTTCAGCAGGGACAAGTGTTAGAGAATCAGATTGCTATTAGTTGTGACTATAGTTGTGCACCAGATCTTGCACAAATCAGGGGATTGAGTATGCCAATGAGTTTGGTCACGTATTTGCCCACATTGTAGCTTGTGCTCACGTGATTTAGCCAAGGAAAGACGTGGTTGCCTTGGAATTATCATCAGTTCTCATGCAGGTATTGAGCAGAGGAGGCAGGTATGGCAGCGGAAGAGATTTGAACCTATGATTGATTCAGATCTGAGCTGTATTGTGTGTAACAGGTGGAGCTGGTACTGGATTGCTTGTGATAAGCATTGTACTTTGTAATGTTACATGACTCAATCATTAATATACAGATAGTTTGGGTTTTAGCGAGATGCTTTCCCCGGGATACATACTGTGTTAATGTGTGAATGCTCTTGATGTTTTATTGTTATTGATGCTGCTATATTGATGATCAACGTAGAGGATCTTATGTATTGTGTATGTTTTCCGCAATAGTACATGATCAGGATAATCTCTGTTGAATATGTGTTAAATTATTCAAAATTTCTATAGGCAGGCCTGCAATTCTGTAAGGGTGGTCGGTTTTTCTCTGACATGTCTGCCTCCTCTATGAGGCCTCCGGGGTGCATGTTCTTCCATGGGAGAGTCACTTTGGGTTTCCATTTCATAATTAGATGAATGCTTAGATGCCATGACTGCTGTTTTTCAAACTGCCTTGGAGAAAAAGGTGTTGGTGTATGAAAACTGTTTGGATTGCTCTTTTAGTGATGTGTGCAAACTCTGCCACCAAAGGGGAAACAAATGAAACAGGGACAATTAGGAAGGGGAAATAATATGAAGGGATTAGGAATTATTGGGAGAGATGTGTTTGGGAAATATGGGAGGGGGTTTAGGACTTAGGTGAGGGAATAGGGTTTAGGGTTTTTCACATTTAAAAGTTTGGGAAAGGGAATTTGGGATAGGGGTTTAGTAATTTTAGGGGATGGGGAACAATGGAGTCAAGGAACAAAGGGAATCAAGGATAAAAGAAATAATGGAAAATAGTAACCTTGATGGCAAACAAGTTTGAAACCCTAGGTAGTAGCTTATATGTAAGGCATTCAAAATGATAGGGTTTGATCATTTATCTGGAAGCTCAACACATCAACCATAACATACACCATAAACTTGAAGGTGTGAACAACGAAAGAGGAGCTCAACCTACTTGAATTCAGGAGAAAATGGCACAATTTTGGCGTTTGGAGGCCGTTATGGCAATTTTCGAGCCAGTTAGCTGAGTGTGTTGCGCAGCCTACCCAACACACCGCGCCATCCCAGTGCACCGCGCCCATTCAGAATTACACTGGACAATTTCTCCCAGTGCGCTACGCTCCTCCAGTGTGCCATGCCACCTGCTCTGTGTGCCGCACCGAACAAACCTCCTCCAAATTCACTCGAATGGTGCACTAACGTAACCAAATCAATTTGAATGGGTTCTCTTTGATCTTGGCATGCAAAATGACATTAAACCTCATTGAATTGTCTTTATAAAGGCATGGAGACATGGATTTGATTTTTGGTTCTTCATAACCCACTTTTGTAATGTTTTGAAATTGGCACTTTTTCACAATTGATACAACTCTGTATTTTTGTTTCCCCCTTGATTTTTGGTTAGAATGATGAATTTCTTGGTAATTTTTTGCAGGGACAGTGGCATGTTTTGACCAAGGAAGACCAGGGCTGTGCCTGAAAAATTCAAGAACTGAATTTTTTTTTGAAAATTACTACAAAAAACGAAATGTTGAATTTTCTTCAAAACAGAGTTTTGAAGAACAGTCATGATCCATCCATATGACGATGAACGTCTTTGAAATGAGAACTTATTAAGAATCTCCCTCTTGCCTGCTGGCTTTATTGGACTTCTTGAAGACAAAAATGATGTAAACCCTAGACCGAGTGACTGAAATGACACTTGCTAATCAAAGGACATGGAAACTTGATTTTGATGAACAGACCTAAGCAAGCAGTGCAAAGCATGAAGGGTGATGAATGACCACACCCTTCCGAAAGATTATGGCATGCCCCTAGCGGAATGCAACCGAGTGAAACGAGCGAGACACCTAAAAATGAAATGCAATAAAGAGAAATGATCTCCGACGGAGGGCTGTAAAGACCGACTCTAACATTGGCTCCAATGGGGATGGTAGCTCCTTGGAGGTGCCAAGAACAGCAGATCTCTGGGAGAGCTAGACAATGCCTTCGTCCATTGGGCTATGGAGTCCATTATTTTCACAACTTGACACAAGAATCTTGACTTATTTATTGACTGAAAACTTGACTCAAATCAACTCAATGATGCAACCAAAATGACCAACACTTGACTCGACAAACTGAAACCTTTCTTTAGAATTATAGCCTTCACTTCAGGCCCCAGACTGAAGAAAAGATCATAGAACACACTTGTAATGAAACTGAGATTAAAATGGTATGTACAGTGATACATGAGAAGCAGAAAACTTCTCAAAACTGGTACTGCTTGAGCAACCGGCCATTGACCAGCCCTCCAGGACACTCTTCTCCGCTCATCTCCTTCAAAAGAAAGGCATTCTGACCACGATATGCAACAATCATAAAAGGACCTTTCCAGAGATTTTCAAACTTACCGTGCTTACCCTTTTCCTCATTCCTTGCATCCCACTTCAGCATCACGTCATCCAACTGAAATTTGTCCGTCTTCGCTTTTCTGTCATAAATCTTCTTAATTCTCTCCTGCAACTTGAACATGTTTTGACAAACTTCTTCTCTTGTCTACTGCAAGTGGATCATTTGATTTAGTCTTCTTTGCATGGGGTCATCTTCACTACCAGCCTCTTGAAGGAGTTTTACTACTGGAGCTGCGAGAGAAGTAAGAAAAATGGTATCAATGCCATAAACCAGCTCAAAGGGGGACATACCAATGGACTTCTTCTGACTGAATCGATCTGCCCAAAGTGCATTAACCAATTTAGTATGCCAACTCTTCTTGTTGATTTTCAGTAGCTTCTTAATGATGTTGACTAAGGATTTGTTAGAAGATTCCACCAATCCATTGCCTTGCGGATGGTAGGCAGTTGAGTGACCCAAAATGATTTTGTACTTGTTACAAAACTCAATCATCCTCTTAGATTTGAAGGCTGCTGCGTTATCCGTGATTAACTTATTCAGGCAACTAAAGCGAGACAAAATATTATTCTCAAGGAAAGAAATTATTACCGCATCCGTAGCTTGTTGAGTGGGAATTGCTTCGATCCATTTCGTGAAATAATCTATTGCCGTGAGGATCTACCTATGCTAACCTAAAGAGGCAGGATGAATTTCACCAATGAAATCCAACCCCCATTGCTGAAAAGGGGCACTCACCTCAATAGGATTAAGCGGCAACGACTGTAATTTCCGCCTTCCTTCAAAAATCTGGCATTTATGACAACTCTTGACAATCTTGTATACATCAGCAAACAACGTCAGCCAATAGTATCCTGCACGAAGAATTTTGTTTGCCGTAGTTTTACAAAACAGGTGACCGCCACAATATCCTTTATGGAAATCCTCCATGACTTGTTGCGCTTCTTCTTCCACCAAACAATTCAATAGAATTCCACCGAGATCTTTCCAATAAAGTGCAGAATTCAAAATGCGAAACTTAGCAGCCTTTAGCTTGAGTGTTCTACCTTTATTTCGAGACATGCCAGGTGGTGATGACAAATTCTGCAACACATATATGATATCTGAATACCATGGGGAAAGAACAAACATATCGGATACCTGAATTGACAAACCTTCCTCATTCTCATCAGACATGGCAGTGATTAGGTTTATGTCTAAGGCATGCAAATTTGATTCGGCCATTAACTTCGCCAATCCCTGTCCTTTAACCAACTTGGTGGGCTTTATCTCCACATCGTACTCCAACAAAGCTGCAATCCACTTGTCCTGTCGGCCTTCTGGATCCGTCTGCACTAAAACATATTTTACAGCAGCATTAGGAACATAAGCCAAAATATGAGAATGCAGAACATATACCCGAAAATCCTTTAGCGCTTTCACAAGTGTAAGGGCTTGCTTTTTAATGATGTTTTACTTTAGAGTTGCATCTCTTATAGTCCGGCTGAAAAAATCAATTGATCTTTCATATTCGTCTCTCTTCTGCATTAATACAACTACCATTATATGCTCCGAAGCAAAAGAAAACAATATAAAATCCTAAGTGTAGTCCGGGCTGATTAGAATCAGAGCTGAAGAAAGAGCTAATTTGACTAAGTTGAAAGATTTTATAGCCTCTTCCATTCACGTCACTTGGCTGTCCCTCTTAAGAATGTTTGTAATCTCTCTTAGATGTTCAACAAGATTAGGAACAAAGCGGTGCAAAAAATTCATCTTACCATTAAACGATTGAATCTCCTTCTTATTGCGGGGCAGGTCAATTTTCTGAATCACTTCCACACGTGCTGGATCAATACGAATGCCATCTTTTGATATGATGTGCCCAAGTAGTTTCCCCTCATCCATGGCAAACAAGGTCTTCTTTGGATTCAATGATACACCATATTTTTTGCACTTTTGAAAGATAATCTTTAAATGATACAAGTGTTCTTCATCTGATTTGGAAAACATGGTTAGATCATCAAAGTACACAACCAAAAAGACGTCTTTCTCATTTGCGAAAGCCAAGTCCATTGCCCGCTGAAATGTGGCACCCACATTCTTCAAACCGAAAGGCATTTTGGCGTAATGAAAAGTTCCCCACGGAGTGGTGAACGCTGTCTTATCCCGGTCATCTTCATGGAATAATCATCTGGAATAATCATCGAGTAGTGACATCCGAGATGCTCCAACTACTCGCTGAAGTATATGATCCATTTTGGGCAATGGATAATTGTCCTTCAATGAAACTTTGTTGAGATTCCTAAAATCAATGCACAAGCGAATCTCACCTGTCTTCTTTCGCACGGGCACCAAATTAGAGATCCAGTCGGAAAATCTGATGGGAACAATGATTCCTGATTTGTACAACCTGTTTATCTCCTTTTCAATTGATGGCAGCAATTTTGGATTAAGCCTTCTTAGCTTTTGTCTGAAAGGTTTTTGATTAGGCTTAATAGGAATAATATGTTGAATTATATTGGTATCATATGTCTTCAAGTCGAAATAGTCCCAAGAAAACACATCTGCAAATGATGACAACAAATTGATATATTGGGCCTTTACCTTTGGTGGGAATGCTTTAAATAGTTTCACCACTTTTGGATTTTCAGCGGTCCCAAGATTCACCTCTTCGATTCTTTTCCTAGTTGGCTGCAATGTTTGCTTGCAGGCTACGTCATCTTGATCAAAGAGTTCTTCTAAAGGGATCAAGCCTTTAGGAATAATATTATCCTTGAGCTGTAATACTTCCATTTGATTAACTTGTACATCATCTTCACCATCATCATATTCTACATCAATTGAAGTGTCTTTGAACTTGCCTCTGTTTTGCAGAAAACCATTAATCTCCATATCATCTTGGAAAACATGCCAATATCGTTGATTGTCCGGGATGGTCGGATGATGCTTCACATGGATTTTGAACTTGTTGCTTGAGTTCATTGGAATCTTCAAATTGCTTGCTGCCTTAGCAAGTGCATCTCCAATACCATTTTGAGCACGAGGCACACATGTAATGGTGTAATCTGAAAACAATTTCAGGACATCTAGGACAACATTTCGGTAAGCACGCATCCGAGGGTGCTTCGCTTGATATTCTCCTGTAACCTGCTTAATCACCAATTCAGAGTCGCCATATACATTAATCCTCTTTGCATTGATTTTCTTTAGAATCTTTAGGCCAGAAATCAGAGCTTCGTACTCAGCCTCATTGTTCGAACAATCAAAAGCAAGCTTGTAAGAACATATCCGCACATTACTAGGCACTTTGTTCGAGGTGTTTGAGGGAGAAAAAGGACTGTGTACCCAAATACCGATTCCAACACCATTATTTCCCACTGTGCCATCAAAATTCATGGTCCACAATCCATCTTCATCTTCTTCTAAGTGCCAAAAATATGCTAACTCTGGTTTCCCTGTTTGCTGTCCATCACCTTCAGCTGATTGCCCAATGTTGTTTCATTGCTCATGTCTTTATTTCCTTAAAACTTCTCTGAAATTCTCTGCTATATCTGGAATATCATCTGCTACAACTAACTGACTGTCTATATCATTGAAACTATCTAAATATAAAACAAAAGACTCTAGGTCGGTATGTACATAATTAACCGGATGATTAACCGGTTTCTCCTTGCTAGTAATCATATATTTCATTTTCTGTTCCCGGTACAATTTTCTCATTTGGCCAAACACATGAATCGTTGCATAGGAGAAATCTAGTTGTATTGTCTCTTTCAATTTCGCTCCCCAAGACCTGGAAAGAAGCATACCAAATCGAGGAGGAATGTCTGCTACAACAACATCCAGCAAAACATTCTTTGCGAGAATTTGATCCAAACTTACCACTATGTCCTTAATGAGTCTGATACATCTCACTCTGCTTGAATCAAATGAAAAGAGATCATGGTATTTCCTAGTGATGTCCAAACCTAGCTTCTCCATAATAGCTTTTGGCATTAGATTATGAGAAGTGTCGGAATCGAACATGGCATTATGTAACACAAACTCATGCAATCTCAAACTGAAGTAAAAAGGTGGTACATCGCTATCCGGAGACTCACCTTTCAAAGCTGGTCCAAAAATCAATTTAGGATGATCGTCCTCCACACTCACCATATCAGATATTGGGTCAAAATTCAAAATTTTGGAGACTTGTCGTCTATAACTGTTGTTCCTCATTAATTCAGTCAAGGGGATGGATACCTTTAGTTTAGAAATTTCATTCTCTAAACTAAAAGTTGAGATCTTTTCTACTTCTTTGGCTGGAACATATTTTCCTTCAGCTTTATCCTTTGGTGCAGCTGGCTGGTTTACTTTTTCATGTGCTGGTGGAGACTTGCTAGCGGTAGGATCAGAAATTTCTTTTCCTTTCTTTGCTGCAACAACTGGCTCATTTTTAGATGCTGGAACCTCCTTTCTCTTCTAGACTGGATTGATGGGTACATTTCTGTTTCTAAGTGAATACTGACACTGCTGGGTAGACAAAGAATTCATATAACCTCTCTGATACTCATCTGACTCTTCTTCAAGAGCGGTGTCATTTTCCAAGATAAAATCCGCATCTTTCTGTACAGCTGAATTGTCTGCATACTCATCATCTTCAGTGATAGAGGTGGGCATATCTTCAGGAGTAAAGAAGTGATTTTCTCCTCCTATTACATTGTCTTCATCGTCAGATTCGGGACCAACAAAATTCTGCTGAAGCGGTGTCTTTACTTGCTGCTGTGATGGTGCCGGTTCTTGTGCTTGCTGCTCATGTTGTTTGATCCGATATTGTGGTTGCTACTGGCCACGGAAATTGGGATTCCAAATCTGCGGTTCAGGCTTATCAAGTGTTAATCTTTCAATCATTTTTTCTACCTTGCGGAGTACTTGATCTAAGGTAGAAGCTTCTTCCTTTATTGAAACTCTCTTCTCGGCTTTCAATCTAGCTCTCTTGTCATTCAAATTTGCTTCAACACTAACAACAATTTTCTGCATCTCTTCTAAGGTAGGTGGATCTCTCTCTCGCAATTGATACACCATATCAAGATCAAAACCATCTGGGAACTTAAGCAAAGCTGATTTTCTAGAAGGCCTTAAATCATCAGGAATTGCATTGTAAACCATATTGAATCTATTACAGTAGTTTTGCATGGACTCACTGACATTCCACTTGATCTTGGTATATTCAGAAGTGATTTGAAGAGGACCTTTCTTGACCTCCCAACAATCCAAAAATTGTTTTTGAAGCTCTTATAATGTAGTAATACTTCTAGCTACCAAAGCTCTGAACCATTTTCTTACCTCACAGCCAAAAGTTTGCACAAAGAGTCTCATTGTTACATTTTCTTCATCAATTTCATACCGCTCAAAGAAATCTGACATTTTTTCCACATGGTGTTGAGTCAGACCACTTTGAGGGGTGCCATCGAACAATGGAATCTTACTTTGATAATATGCAGGCATGTCGTCCAACACTTGAGGGAGCGCAAGAGGAGCAAAACGAGCAGCCATCACTCTTGGTGGATTTGCAATCGGCCTTGGAGATGATGGGGGAGTTGGTGCAGCCGAAGTGTGAGGTGAATGAGGAGGGGTGTGCGAAGGGGATGCAATTTTGGATGTAGAAGAAGAGCTCACTGTAGATCTTTGATATGAGACAATAGGCTGCATAGGGATAGTGGGAATGAAGGGCGGTTCGGTGGGAATCCTGGAGCTAGATGCAATTGCAGAAGGTCCAAGAGTCACAGCTGCAGTTTCTAAGAAATCAACGAGGTTTGAAGCCAGAATTGAAGTTTGAAGCTGTGTCAAAATATAATCATCAATTGACCCTTTCAGTTTCAAGATCTACAAGAAAGTGAGGATTGGGGACAGTAGACTCAACAACAGTTTTGGATTTGGTTTCAAACAATGATATTTCGAACTGCTCATCAAAGTTAAGTTCTTCAAGGTACTCAAAAAGTGCAGGACATGAATAGGATTTAAACAAGGGAATCACTGAGCTCTCTTAACGAAGAAGTCTTGGAATCAAATTGGGATTTTCATAGACAGGATGCGGATCTGGATCTGGATTATATCTGGTATATCTCTTTGAAGCCAGTGTGGTATTTTCAAACAATCAAAAGGACATAAACAACTTTCTCAGCCTATCAAATCCTAAGCTTATCATCCAAAACTTAGAATCATCAAATGTACTAGGGTTTTTGCTAGTTAGATTTCCTGTTAATGAGATTAGACCGGAGATTGACTGAAGTAGCGTTTATCTACTTGCGCTAATGCAAAGAAAAAGCGTTTCAAAGACTACCTGGCTAATCTTAAGACTCTGTCTGTAGTTTCAAAATGAAGAATAATAACACACAATCAAATTTTTCCCCAGTGGAGTCTGTTGGACACCTAATCCTAAATGGGTTAGTGTGGAAGTTGAATGGACAAAGCAGTCCAAGAGACCTTGGGATGTGAATCCCAACGGTCACATAATGTACCATAAATATACATCATTTGTGAATAAAAATTGTAATGCATGCTTTATCTTTCCTATTCTTTCTCGCTCTCCATGTGTGTTTAACATGGTATCAGAGCAGGCGTATTCCTGCCCTGCATAATTAATTTGAGCCATTTGTTTATGGCCTATTTTGTGTAGTTTATTTCTGCCATATTTATTTGAACGTCCTCACTGCCATGAACGTTCCTGAAAGAAGTGATGTCCATTATCCTTTGTCCTGACATAACACCTCTGTCCTTCCAGCGCTGCATGCCTCTGGCTGAACGCATCTGACGCATCTGTCTGGTTAACGCCTGAAGGAGAACGCTGCTTTTGTACCTACTCCACCTGCATACAAAAGGCTGCTCTCTGCATACAAAATGCTCCTGCACTGTCATTTCCTGTTTCAGCACTGATGCCTGACATGGTATGAGAAACGCAGGTATCAGTTCTTGTATTTATGCTTGTGTATTACATTGAACGCAGCATATGTTGATCGCTGCCTCATCCATCGAACGACCTCCCATCTATACCTCGGCCCCTCCACCTTCCGTTCTACCCACACAGCCGTAATTTTCATATTGCGGGTCGAATTTGAATGCACTGTAACTGGCCTGAACAAATTCGCCATACTTGATGATCTCTCGTCTCAGATTCTCGTCCAAGGGATCAAGAAGTCCTTCCCAGTTCTGCAAAATTTCAAACGTGGTAATAACGGCTAGCCAGCTCGACGTGAAGGTAGTGGGGGCCTTGAGGTTGCCTTTTGGCGTTCAAAATTGGCTACACTACCATAACATAAATATTGATTTCTCAATGACATCACTGGTTTGGAGTCATCCACAGCCTGTGCACCAGTACGGCAATTGCCTTTTACATGAAGCCATCCTTTCACTTTTACTTTTGGGATTCTCAGAACTGAGGGGCTAGGCGTTGGTGATGGAGTTGGAAAAGTTGTCGAATTCGAAGGGGACGGAGAAAACACAGAGTAGTCATCACATGTAACGGAATTAGCTGAGAAATACTACTCCATTATTGGAGACGAATACTTAGTATACGCACTTCTCTGGCTGAATCCCGCCACTTCTTCCACATATGTTTTTACACTATTTTCTTTACTAGTTGCGTCTTCACTGCGCGATGTATGAGCCTTGGTTCTCAGCCCATAAAATAGTTCTGAGAGTGTTCCACGGCGGTGCTTTGCTGGATAATTATTCATTTGGTTTCCTGGCATGTTTTTTGAGTATGCGAATTCCGATGTTTTATCTATGATTTTACACTGTTCAGTGCAGATTTCATCATCTTCTTAGTGCGCCCATAATCTTATATTGTTCTGCTGCTTATGTGAAAACTGACATTGACCAAGGGCTTGATAACATTACAGTGTATTGTATGACTAGTATCACTAGCATGAGATATGACTATGGTATGGCTCTTACGTCACGAGGAATGACTCTGGACCTTATTCTCCGAGATCTGTATTTCTCTCTTAGCAGCATCGAATACAGCGGCTCACAATATAATGGCTCGATGTATTTGCTCTGTGGCTTGATATGATCGACAAAGGCTCATTGTGGCTTGTTTAAATATATCAATAGATTTTTATATGATTAGTTGTAGCATTCCATTGATATTTGATTACACCTTCAATCATCTGAAGTGAAAATAACTTTGTATTT
Source organism: Pinus taeda (assembly GCA_000404065.3). Lineage (NCBI taxonomy): Eukaryota > Viridiplantae > Streptophyta > Pinopsida > Pinales > Pinaceae > Pinus > Pinus taeda. Next base: position 399,560 of record APFE031505966.1, read on the forward strand.
AGATACTACTCCATATACTACTTTTATGAGTTGAATTTCAAGCAATACTCACTTTGCTGGACTGGCGCGGCGGAACACATTGGTTGCTCTATTGCAGTATCTAAAACATGATAAAATCTGTTTTGAATTAAGAGTTTTGAACACGTGCATTCTGAGAGTCCTGGGAGGCGGTTTTCATATGCGTAGTCCACCCTTTGCTCACTGAAATTGCAAGCAGATCTCTCTGAAAATCAGTGGATTTGGGCATGTGAAGCTCGCTGTTAGAGTGTTATCTGCTATTTTTATATCGTTTTTATTGTTGGATAATGAAAGGATTTGTCTGGCATCGGCATTTCAATGTCGTTCGAAGAATAATAGCTCCCCATTCAACTCAATCTCAACAGGCCTCAGGAAGAATATCTAAAGCTAACTTCAGAGCAGACAAGAGGGTTTCATCACTATGTCGGTTCATCACATTCAGTGCATAGACCGGGTTAGGAATCATTTCTACAATCTGCGCCAATTGTGTTAAAATATGTGAAGTTCCTTGAATACCATACATTATTCTAATGCTAGCAAGCATTCACATCCACAAAATGTTTGACAAAAAATATTACCCCCTTTAAAGTACTCAATCCAGCGCTACTCCATACAATTAAGCCGTTATTTCCTGTAACTAAGCATTTCAATGAGCAGCCGGTGAAGGATCACGCGCAATACCATCCTTCAGTATTCACCTGCTATTGTCATGGTCTAACTTGGATTTACGTGGTGTTTACTTATCGCAATTCATTGTCTATGAGAGATAATGGCCAAACTTGAAGATGCATTAAAGTTATTGAATATCCTAATTCATTCCACTTTTGATGAGATGGTCAAAGTCAACAAAGAAACTCTTTTTGACATTCAAACAAATTTTCAAAATGCACAAGAAAAGATCGATTTTTTGCAGCTTGAATCACAGCTACAACAAGAAGAGCTACATCAAAATAGACACCATTCTGAACCTGTTTTTGTTCAGAACATTGAGACAACCACCCATCAGCAGCATGTCAATAATGTTCTCGATCATTCAAATAAAGCAGCAGTTGTACATGCAGATGCAGAAACTCAATCTGCACTTCCCAAGCCCATCATCAGACCTTGGGAACAGCTTGTCCACAACAAG